>CAUYLG010051596.1:0-71550 GCA_963573385.1 Cacajao melanocephalus | reverse complement strand
TTGGGTTGGTTCCAGGTCTTTGCTATTGTAAACAGTGCTGCAATGAACATTCTTGTGCATGTGTCCTTATAGTAGAACATTTTATAATCCTTTTGATGTATACCTAGTAATGGGATTGCTGAGTCAAATGGAATTTCTATTTCTAGGTCCTTGAGGAATTGCCGCACTGTCTTCCACAATGGTTAAACTAATTTACACTCTCACCAACAGTGTAAAAGTGTTCCTATTTCTCCACACCCTCTCTAGCATCTGTTGTCTCCAGATTTAGATTTTTTAATGATTGCCATTCTAACTGGCATGAGATGGTATCTCAATGTAGTTTCAATTTGCATTTCTCTAATGACCAGTGATGAGCATTTTTTCACGTTTGTTGGCCTCATGTATGTCTTCTTTTGTGAAGTGTCTGTTCATATCCTTCACCCACTTTTGAATGGGCTTATTTGTTTTTTTCTTATAATTCTGTTTTAGTTCTTTGTAGATTCTGGATATTAGCCCTTTGTCAGATGGGTAGATTGCAAAAATTTTTTCCCGTTCTGTTGGTTGCCGATCCACTCTAATGACTGTTTCTTTTGCTGTGCAGAAGCTGTGGAGTTTGATTAGGTCCCATTTGTCTATTTTGGCTTTTTTTGCCAATGCTTTCAGTGTTTTGGTCATGAAGTCCTTGCCTACGCCTATGTCCTGAATGGTTTTGCCTAGGTTTTCTTCTAGGGTTTTTATGGTGTTAGGTCTTAGGTTTTAAGTCTTTAATCCATCTGGAGTTAATTTTAGTGTAAGGTGTCAGGAAGGGGTCCAGTTTCTGCTTTCTGCACATGGCTAGCCAGTTTTCACAACACCATTTATTAAACAGAGAATCCTTTCCCCATTGCTTGTTTTTGTCAGGTTTGTCAAAGATTGGATGGTTGTAGATGTGTGGTGTTGCCTCCAAGGCCGCTGTTCTGTTTCATTGGTCTATATCTCTGTTTTGGTACCAGTACCATGCTATTTTGATTACTGTAGCCTTGTAGTATAATTTGAAGTCTGGTAGTGTGATGGCTCCAGCTTTGTTCTTTTTGCTTAGAATTGTCTTGGCTATGCGGGCTCTCTTTTGGTTCCATGTGAATTTTAAGGTGGTTTTTTCCAGTTGTGTGAAGAAGGTCATTGGTGTAAAAATTTTATTGGGAAAGAGGATTAGGAAAAATTATGTCTAAAAAGGCTCCTTGGGAAATGTAAGAATGGGGGCAGGGGAGTGTTGAGAAACACTATTGGGGCCCTTGTTCTTGCTTTTTGCTTCCATCTGGCAGAAGATGATTTGGAGCACAGGTATGTATCTTTAGGGAAGCCTTATGATCAAGCCTGGAAATGGCAGGAACCGCTCACCTATATCCTTTGGCTAAAACTCCATCACATGACCATAGCTAACTGCAAGGGAGGCTAGGAAATGTAGTCTAGCTGTGTGTTGAGGAACAAGAGGAATATTGGTTCTGGTAGCTTTATCTGTCCTTTAATTCCACTTCATAGATGTGTGTGTATCACAAAGTGGGTGTACAGTGAATGTTTCCTGAACGGTTTGTTGAACTCATGTATGGATCTCTGTTATCTTCTAACATGTATCCCACCTCTGTAGATCTTGTCAGATCTTTGACCAATTATAGAGAATTACGAGTCCAATAAGAATAAGAATTATTTCTTATTAAATGCTGACACTGAGTTAGCCTACTGGTATTTCCATGAATTTAGTCTAGGCTTTTGCTGTTGCCTTCCATTTTTACTCAATTATTTCCACATTACATATAAATATCTATATTATTCTATACATTTGTTTTTATTGCTAATCTTATCTAAACATTTCAAATTTGTTTAAAAAAACTCTTTAATCTATTACTTGTATAGATATAAGTCATTTCTAATGAAGAAGCAGTACTTTTCTTTACAGTAACCAAATGGAAAAATGGCAAAATTTTCTAGATCACATCATAGTTTTGGATTAATTATGTTATTGAAGATTATGAAGATATTTGGAACACCTTAAAATGCATCCGTGGTGCATACAATTACTTTTAGTACGTTCCTTAGATTAACATTGACTCCCTTTTTCCATTTGACACAAAAATCTTCTGAAAAATTCCTAGAGATTAATTATTCCACCTACTTCAAAAATACCTTAGTTTGAGATTATATTTGAGGTAATAGAATTTGAGGAGAAGAAACAAAACAAAACACTCTTTTGACAGTCAAGACACTTTGGTGTTCTACCTGTCCTCACTTTGAAACATACAGATCATTAAACCACCCTGTGGCTTAATTTCCTCTTCAATAAATAGAGAAGCTTCTTTAGTGGACCTTTACAGTTCCTTCCACTTTATTGACAACTGATTCAGGAAGGCTTTTCTCTTTCCAAATCTTCTTTCTGCTCTTGAATAATAACACAAATAAAATTTAATGTCCAGAAGGCATCTTGAGAATACTTAGTCTTATTTGTTGAAGTGGGCATTCATTGGTATTTTCAACTAAAAACATAGTGCACATTCGTGTTTTTAAATTTGTGTTTCTGCCAATATAAGTTAAGCAATTACAATTTCCTCCACTCTATATTAAGCACTCTATCTTAATATTTTGTGAGGAGTAAGTAAAATAGTGTTATTTTAACAAATGCTGGAGGACCCAGCATTTGTTAGTGGAGATCCAGGTTTAGAACCAGGGCTGGCTGACTCTAACAGCAACTCTAGCACAAATCTGAATTGTTTACCCACAACCTTGTAATAAGATTTAACAAAGAAAATGCTCATGTTTCTTTTTGCTATTTTTTTCATAACTTGAAATTGAATTTTGAAGAGATAAGTTCATTTTTACCTATCAATTATTTTTATCTTAAGATTTTGGAGGCCAAATAGTCTTAATTTTAAATGTAATCATGGTTCATTTTGATTTTTCTCCATCAAACATTTCCGTGCCCTCCACATCATTTTATCTGGTGACATTTGATTTTCTTGGGTCCTGACATTGGGATAGTCACTCATAAATTAGAAGCCTGTTCAACATACTTAATGAGTATGTCTATCATTGTTCATTGTAGAGCTATAATTTCCTTAGATTGCTCAATCATATTTTAAGATAATATATTGGAATTCAACATCAGCTTAAATATTTATTGTTGTATCATACTGTGTCAGGCTTTATTATAATCATATCAGTTCCAAATTGTAGCAGAAGTTTGTGTGTTGTGATTTCTACAATATCATGACATAAATGTAATTAGGATGATTGCCATTAGCTGAAACTCGTATGGCCATCTTAATTTTGAATTTGAAAAATAACTAAGGAACATATACAAAAACCAATCAAACACAAATCTGTAAGAATGTGACTTTTAGCTACTGTCAGTGTATTCCAAAGGAACATTTGACAGCCAGGGAGAGGTATTTATGTATTATAATAACAAAAATTAGGCTTCTTTTTAAATGAGACAGTAAACGCTTTCACATATCACTAGATACATGTCCTTTCACCTATGAAGAGTTATTACTGATGAAAAATTATGTCACCGAAGCAGCTAATTTTGACTATATCCACAATCACAGGTAATGAGGCAACTCTATGGGCTCTGTACTTAAACAGGTAATTTAACTAAATGTCTTAGCATAGTAGCAAATAATTTGGGAAATTCTATACATTATAAATTTTAAATGAAAATGACTTATATACCTAAGGTAGTTGTTGGGAAACTCTATTTAAGAAGATTGATTTAGGGAGTTTCTTTTTCTGACTGTCAGAAGTTGAAACTTTAGCTCTCTTTATTTCTGCAGTGAGCCAAGTGAATATCTCTTTTTGATAGGAATATAAATCATCAGTAATTTATTTTGTCCTCTTTTTCAAAAGATAAACTTTCTGTCGTAGCATATATATGTGTTCTTTAAAGCTGAAAGCTATACTAAAACTGAAATAACACAGTTCTGCAATTCTATTCATGATGATTTCTGAGGAAGTTCAGTGTTTTTTAACTTCTATAAAGGCAGATTTAAGTTGGACCCAGGTATTTAACCAAAAATAAATCTATTCTAAGTCAATTTTAAGAAAAAATAATTTTGCACAAGTATAAAAACATATAAATTATTCAGTAATTACCCATTGAGAGAGTGAAAAAAAGGAAAAAATTGTAAAAAAAAAATGCTTGGTAATTAGAAGTCAGATGACAATAGGAATTCAACAGTGCCTTTTCTTTGATTTTTTTTTCAGCAAATACTATATCCAAATGTATTTATAATTGTAATGTTTTGTAAATCTTTAAATGTCTCTCAGATTTTTGTTCATTCAATAAATATTTCAAAAAATTCCTCTGCTGTACATTTTTCTTAACGCATAGGTACACTTCAATTAAAAAAAGAAAAAGAAAAAAATAGACACAAAATCCCTGCCTATTTGAGGACATAGTATGCAGAGATAAGACATTTAACAAATATCTGACTACATTTGATATTTGGGCAGGTGGTGGTGAATGCTATGGAGAAACAGCAGGGAATGTGGTCAGGATACCCACAGTGATGGGGGTCCATGCCAGGCTTGCCACTAAATAGGAGGATGATAAGAAAAGAGCTAATCTGTAAGATGACATTGAAACTGATACTTAGAAGAGGTGAAGGAATGAGCTAGCCATGGTCATGACTCCGGGAACATTTTGCCAATCAGAGAAAGAGACAGATTTTTTAAGACAAAAATGTGCCCAGTGTGTTGGAAGCCACCCTGGCTAAATAGATAGTGCAAGAAACTGGCAGAAGATGGGGTTTTGAATCTATTTTGAAGGTAAGGTTGAGAAGATGTGCTGATAGATTGGTTGGGGGTGAGACAGAAAGTGAAGAGTGAGGAATGACTCCGGGAAACATGAGGAATGGTGGAAATGACATTAGTGACACAGAAAAGAATGTATATCAACTATTTTGGAAAGAGGATTAAGAAGTGTTTTTGTTGGTTTGGTTTGATTTTGGGTTTAGTTTAGTTTTTGTTTTGTTTCGTTTTTTCCATGTTAACTTTGAAATACCCATTAGACAACCAGATGGAGATGTCAAATAGGCTGTAGGTATATGAATTTCAGGGGAACAGTTGGGTTGGATAATGTAAACTGGGGACTCTTCAGCTTACAATGTTGGTTGAAGCCATGAAACTAGAAGAAATGCCCAAATGAACAAGAATTGATAAAAAAGCAACCAGGTCAGAAGACTGTTCCTTAAGGTTTTCAAGGGTCAGAAGTCAGGGAGAGGCCTCGTAAGTAACCACTAGAGATCCTGAGAGGGAGTGGCCAGTGTGTTGGAGTAAGATATGCAAATGCAGCATCCTGGGAGCTGAATAAAGGAGGGAAGGGAGAAAAAGGGAAGGCAAAGAGAGATGATAGTGGATTCACCTGCTGCTGCCTGAGAACTGTCCATCGTTCCCACTTCCCTCCTCATGCTCATGCCTCTTCTGTTTAGTGCTCCACACCTCATTCTTTACAGATTGAGCATCTCCTAATCCCCAAACCTGAAAACCAAACTGCTCCAAAATAAGCAACCTTTTCAGCAGACACGATGCTACAAATGGAAAATTTCACATCTGATTTCATGTGATGGATGCACAGAATTATTTAAAATATTGTGTAAAATTATCTAAAGGCTCTGTGTATAAGTTTTACATGAAACAAAAATGAATTTTGTGTTTAGACTTGGGTCCCATTCCCAAGATATGTCATTGGCAACTATGCCAAAATCTCAAAAAAAAAAATCCAAAATCTTAAATACTTCTGGTCCCAAACATGTTATATAACGGATATTCAGCCTGTACTTTCTCCCATATTTTGAAAAAACAAATAAATAAATCTATATTTACCTGTGAAAGGAAGCAAATTGTGCAAAAATAATGCTTGGTATTTAGCTGTAGGTAGAGGTGTTCCTCTTTGTTCACCTCTCCAATAGTTTTGTATTTCTCATTTATCTTCCATTAAAGGCAGTAAGATTTCTTCAGCCCCCTGGTATAGAATGGATGAATTGTTAAAGGAGTCTTAGTGTTTACTTTTAGAAATATACAACAGTTTTATTTTTCCTTGCATTACTTTTATTACTGCATTTATTTTTAGATGCACATGATTCCCTGATGTATACTGCATGCTTCCTATAAGCAGGATTTCTAAAGACTTCAGATTAGCACATTTCTTAAATACCTTGTGTGACTGAATCAACTTACTTAAAAGAAAGATCTTCATTTCAATGCCTAAAAATAAATTAATTGTTCTTCAGACAGTTCAGAAGCTTGTCAGGACAAAGTGACAACGTTCATAGAAAAATACATATATATCCCCCAACACACATATACATACATAAGTCAATTATTATTATTATTGGCAGTTGTGTTCTGTAAAGACCCCACAGGAACCAAATTAGTGAATACTGAATAATTGCTTCTAGGGGAAACACAGGTTTAGGCTTCTGCAAGCACCTGATCACAACATTTTGCCAACCAGTTAATATATAATCTTGTTTAATATATGTTTCTGTTTAAAGACATCTTGTTTAATATGCATTGTTGATTCATTAACATTGACATTTATAACCAACAACGCTATAATTCATAGGGAATGAACTTAACCTAACACAAGTGTTTTCTCCCTAAGGCACCTCACAGCTTTCTAGCACTTAGGAACATTAGACAGCACTTTAGCAAAATGCTTGGTTATCATTTTTAACAGATAAATCACCAACAAAAGACACAAAAATGTCAAAAACGTGGCACTAAATAAGCCCTAAAAGATACTTGCTCACAGAATGAAAGCTGAAACAAGAAACTGAACGTATCCTTGTTCGACCTCAGCTGGGTACATGGGCATCCATCTGGAGACTCACATTGTTTGCCTTTGCATATGCTGACAAAAGACCCCAAAAGTGCTCTGAGTATAGATTTGGGGATTACAAATAAAATTTCATGAGTAGGTGAATTTGCAAAAATGAAACCCACACATAATGAAGATTGACTCCATTTTTAATTGTTTGCCAGTCTAGATGTATTCATTCATTGACCACCAATGCAATGGCATCCAGTGAACACTGGATCTTGACTTCAATATTCATGCCAAAAAAAGGTCTCGACTCAGAGATTATTAAGAGTCAAAATTTATACAATTCAGATAGTGTTTGGAAGAGAAATTAACTTTTGGATTGTTAAACTTTCTCCCAACTAAATACTGTAATATGATCTATGAAAAAAGTGTAAGTAAATATAAAATGTATCAGATTTCAGAATGAACATTAAACTTCCTAAAAGAACATGTGATTATGACACACATTCAAAGTATATTTCATAACCTGAAGATTCAAAGTATATTTCATAACCTGAAGATTTTTAAATTCCCTAAGGGATGAGGCCATCCCTTATGGGATTTATACATTTCAGTACTTTTCACAGCACTTCATAAAGCATTTCATGTGTGGTAAAGGCTCAGTTAAAATTAGAATTTAATTTATACATTTTTGCTAATTACAAATGTCATATCTAGACAATTGTACAATCAAGTAATTATAATGGTTTTATATTGACTGTTTTATAATATAAATGTCTTATAATTTTAATATGATCTTTTCTACTTAACTGGAATAATAAGAATTTACCATTTATTCAAGAATGTATTTTAGTATCCATCAATATGAAAATTATTGTCATTTTATATTTAAAATCATTATACAGCTATCCCTAGACATATTATGATATCATTGATTTTCCCAGATTATTTCTATTCTTTATTGTTTTAAATTTAAATATATTATTTTAATTTCTTTGGATACATTTCAAATTGAGGCACTCTTGAAGTAACAGCCACCAGCAGATATTTTATGTTTCATTTTCATGTTTTTCCAGGTCAAAAATTCAAATATCATTTTTTCAGTATTCAATTTTTTGATATCATGGTCTTTCTGGAGATTAAGGCAATACAGAAGAAATATTAGATGACACTAAGGGAATTTAGAAATATTTTCAATGTTAGTTAAATAAGAATTCTACTAAAAAGAGTCATAATTCTTTCAGCCTAACTACATTTAATCACAATTTATGATTTATTGAATATTTGCTTGCATATGAAATAGTTTTCAGATATTAGGCAATTATAATAAATATCTGTCTGCTGAAATGTGTATTTATGCATCTTGATTTTGAAATTTATTGCAAGTAAAGCAGAAAACATGCTTATTTGCTTTTTTATTTCTTTTATTCATTCATTGTATTCAACAGCCAAAATATCTCAGAGCTAACTCCATCTTTATGCACAGGCTGTTTCTTTACATTAATGAATCACATTACATGTAGGGAAAATCATCTCATGAAAGCCGACATTATTTCATGGTCCATTAAATGAAATGCTTACTCTTTGATTATGTATAAATTTGCTCTGAAAAATCTTAAAAAAGAAGCCTGTGAGATATAAGCTAATAAACTTTCATTAACAGTGATTACATTTCTTATTGCATAAAAATTTTCTTTGTTTATCAAAATGGGTAGAAAATCTTCACTTTTTTTTAAACATATGAAACAACTTTGTAGGTAAACTAATTTTAGTAGCAGAGAGTGCATTAATATTTATAATGGCTATATATATATAGATATATACTTCATATACATTTGGAAAAATAGAGGGCTAAAATTAAGGTACAGAATGCAATTCTGTAACATTTATTTCAAATCAGTTTTGTGGCATATAGTATTCAATGAAGTACCATTGTCAGAAAATAGAAAGCTCCAGTTACTAAATTCAAAATATGTAAACTACCCTCAGAGTACAATGTAATTCCCCCAGCATGAACCTTATTTCAATTAATGATGGATGTGAGTCAGATGAACTATTAGGAAAATCAACTCTCCTGAGTTGAGATCCTTATGATTGTACTATATGTAACCTAATAGATTCTGAAACATAGGTGGAGGAAATATCTACTATCTGCTATTATTTTTTTGCATAAAACTATAACTACCATGACATACTTAGCATATGTTGTATTTATTTATAATATTACTATTCCTTATCTCTATTTAAGAAAGTATGCAACTTTTAAGTAAGTGTTAGAGAAAAGAGGTGAGGAAAATGAAAAAAAAATCAATTTATAACTATGATGAGTGCAAAAGTAAAAAAAATTAAAGAGTCAGAAATTAATTTCAATTTCTGTTACAAATGTCTTGATTTTTTAGGGACATATTTTAAATACCAAATACTATAAAACTCACAAATATTTCTAATTTAAGAGTTTGTGTATTTCTCAATGAATTAGAAAGTTTCTGATAGGATCAAAAAAATTACTAAATTGATTTTTATTTTTATTTTATATTCTTATTTCAAACTCATGAATTAAGTTGAGTTTTAATTGAGGGTCTTAGCAATTGCATTGGTGGGCAAATATTATTCATATCTTTGAGAAAATGATGATTTTGTTGTCACATTTCAATCTTTTACTGAATGTCTATTATGACACTTTTCTAGGCTTTATTCTTTTTCTACACTTTCATAGCACATTATCATGTCTACTTTATGACTGTTGTAAATAAATGATTAAATACTTTTTGGAAAATGTTTCGTAGCATCATAATTTAATTCACTCAAAAATTTGAACAAAATGGATAGACATTTTTCAGTTATGCACAATAAAAACGTTTTTCATCCAACAATATAGAGTACCAGACAGTGAATTTGTACTTCATAGTGATTTACACGTTTAATGCTGATGATATCGTAGCACATTTAAGCTTCTAAACAAAGTACCATAAACTAGATGGCTTAAAAACAACAGAAGGATATTTCTCACATTTCCAAAGGCTGGGAAGTCCAAGATTGAGTAGCTAGAAGATTTGGAGTCTGATGAGGACCTGCTTCTTGGTTTGCAGATGGGTATCTTCTTGAATCCTCACATGTTAGAAGGGCCAGTGCAGCTCTCTGGGGCCTCTTTGATAGGGGCACTAATTCAATTCGTGGGAGCAAACCTCTCATGACGTCATCACCTCAAAAGCCTTGTATACTGATACCATCAAACTGGTGATTAGGTTTCAACATAAAAATTTTGGCAGGACACAAACATTCAAGTCATAGCAAATAATATTAGTAATAACCATGATATCAGTATTCACACATGACTAGAACACTAACAAGGTTAGGAAAATTGCCTATAATCACAGAGCTGGCAGGTTCCAGCCTCATCTTAACAACCATCTATGACTTTAAAGCCTGTAGTGCTAACCAGCTCATCAAGATGCTGTCCTAAAATAGAACCACATTCTCGGCCTTTATTCATCTATGCTCCTTTATAAAAGTCATCACTTGTGGCCACTTCCTTGTAATTCCAGTCTCACTGAATGTCTCTGGTACTGTCAGAGATACTTGCTTGGCTGCAGAAAGCCTTGATGTTTGCCAATAGTTGATATGCTACAGATGCTAGCGTGTTTTTGTGGTCTCTTTCTCTCTCTCCACGAAACATACACTCATCTAGCTATTACCCCACAGGTACAAGTACTTGTTTGCTTGTTTACATAATTGAATAAATAAATGGTGATAACTTCTTTTACATAACATGGGGAAAATGTGATAAAATTGCTTTCTTTATTAATGAGAAGTCACTCTAACTACTGAGCTAAATACTATCAGTGAATGTCTGCATTGTAAGCTCTCAGTTAAAATAAATCTGTCGGAGTAACCAAATGTAAACTGCAAAATTAATATTGTCTAAGTCATATAAAATGTGATTTGCTTACCATGAACTCAAAAATTTAAAAATATATCTATATTCTCTACCCCTGCCTGTGACATAAAAATTGGTTCTTACTGAAAATTTTATTCATGTATAAGTTAGCTACCTAGTTTATTTGGCTTGACTTTGTTTTGCTGGCTGGCAGAATATTTTATAGTTTGTTTATTTCCAGTAGATAATTGATTAAAACTGATATTATTAGTGTTGGTCACTGAAGCATGCTGTTACAAGGTAAACCTTAAGGCATTCCACATAAATGTTGTGGAAAAATCTCTTGTAGGACAGCAGTAAAGCAATTTGTCCTTGTTTATTCCTAGGAGAGCATATCCAGATGCTTTATTTTTATGATAGGATCCTTTAAGAACTGCCCTATTTAATTGTAATATTGTAATTGTGGCCTGTTGTTGCTGATACTACTATATTTTCTAATCTAATTCATAGGTATTAAAACCATTGACCTTGCGCACTACTGGTTTGGGGAAAGGCAATTTTAAAAAACAACCTTTCTTAAATGGTCAGTTGGTTTTTTTGTGTTTTTTTTTTTTTCTAACATACATTATGTGTACTTATTATTTTATTTTTGTTATTTTCCAATACATTTTACTGTGTCTGTAGTTTAGTAGTTTAGTTTCTTCCAAGTATCTTTTGCTGCCAAGTACTTTGTAGCTTTTTGTACATTTATTATTTTTCATATTCTAACAGTATAACAAAAAGAAAAATCAGAACATACTTAAGTGAAAATGAAACTCACTCATAGTTCTACCACCTAGACAAAACCACTGTTAATCTAGTTATATATTAGTTTAGATCTTTTTCTGTATAAATTATCTCCCATGTACATAGCACATAAAAAGGCTTGTAGAGTTTAGCTTCTGTTTTTTTACTTAGCAACATGTATTCATGTTAACAATTAACCATCTATATCATCATGCTTGCTACATATGCATGCACACACACATATATATGATGCATACTTGCTATCTGTGAACACAAACTCATATACATATGATACAAGTATGTGAATATTACATACTTAAATATATTTAACACAACAGTTGAGAATTATGGGGCTTGCCAAATGATTTGGTCATTATATCAGTACTATGCAACATGATTGATCCTGCATCTTTATCTTAATATAATTTAAAATAATTTTCTGTCTTCTCAATCTATAAATTAGAGACAAACATTTCATGGCTAAGTGCTTTAGGGCAGTTTTCAGTTTTTCATAAATAATCAAAGCCAAATATTACTGGTTATCCAAAGCATGATAAAATTACATTTTGGATATCATGGTGATAAGATGTTTCCTTCTGAGGAATTGTCATTTAGACAAATCAAAGGGCTTTGAAGGTAAAACATTTGTTAAATTTTGTTTCAATATGGTTTCTTAAAGATAATTTAACAAGTAGGATAAAGATTTCATTCCAAATTAGGCCGGTTAATGCTACACAATTTACATGGAAATTGTATTATTCTGTGAGTAGAATAATGCTGCAGCAACTTTGTTTTTATACATTTAATGATTTCAATAATAATCCCCAATGGATGCATCATGGATCAGCAAATGTCTTATAATACACAATACATAGTATTTTGTGGGAAATGGAGATTTTCACGTATAATTTGTTTTCCAGGATAAAAATCACAGTGTTATACAGTCAATATGAACAATGCTTTTTACATTGATTTTCAAAACAATCTTAATTAAAGAGTTAAGTATGGGCGTGACACTTTTATGTGGGATAAAGAATTTATTTCTTCATGATTGGGACAGGATCTGGTTTTGCATCCCCCACCAAGAGATAGGGGGCATCAGTGGCCTAAAATTTCTGGAACAGCTGTTTCATTTAATTCATTACCTATCATTTACATAAATTTCTTGGTATAGTTGATCAAGTCTTAAAATAACTGAAGTAAATGAAGATATTTAAAGTTAGAGATTTTGAGTGAAATTTGAAGCTCATATTTGCAATATTCTCAGTACTTACATATATGGCCCAAAATATAAGGCTGCATATACATTATAGTTACCTTAGGAAGTTTCTAGTTCAACCCTTTATGTTAAAAATGAAAAAGTGGAGGGAGAGAGATGGCTATATCACTTTAGTTTGTAGTGGATTTAGTGTTACTAGCTAAATCTCTAAATTCCATAATGTATGTTCATCTCACAGTTAACTATTGTTCCTATAAAATTCAGGAAATTAAGTGTGATGAATTTTCTGAAATGGTTTTCTCATAAGTAGTAAGCAAATTCCAGTATTCAGGTTTCCCTCTGCAAGTGTCTTCCCTTAACTCTGAGCATATTTTATTTTTATTATTCTGCAAGAAGGAGAGCTTGACATATTTTATTTTTTCAGCTTCTTAAAATTGAAACCTTATTAAAATGTATTGAAATAGGACAAGCAAATTGTGATTTTTGTAAAAATAAAAATTCAAGTAAAATTTCTCTTCTTTTTCTGGTAAGGCATTCCACCTCAGATCTACTTAATATGAAATGTATGAAATTTCTATTTAATCTAGAATTCACTTGACAAAAGTGGGAAGTGAAAAAATGCTATTTATTTTTTCTTATGTAAAAGAAGCCATAGCCTCAATGGTAATCGTTCTAGCTAGATCAAGTTTGATATAATCCAACTATTTTTATATTGTGTATCATAATTACAACCATAATTTGAAATGCTTTTGCAGTATATATAGATGTGTATGTATATATGTGTGTATATATATGTGTATATACATATATACACATATATACATATATATACATATGTGTGTACACACATATATATATACACACATATATATATACACACGTATGTATATACTCTATTTGATAAAACGTTTTAACTTATTTTTTATTAATTAGCGCCTACATGTGTGTTTGTATATATAAGCTAAGTAGAACTTTATAGCTTCTGAAATTCCACATAAGATTAAAGAAATTAGCACCATTTTCCATGGTAACAATTATGAAAATAAATTAGAATAACAATTAAAGCCACATTGTTGATGTACAGGGTAATTTCTGTGCATCCTTTTTTCTTTTAGACTTAGCATATCAATCTTCTTCCTCTGTTTTAACTAAAGCTCATAACTTCTTTTGAGACTTTACTTAATTTGCACTGACTCTAGAAGATATATTGCTCAATGATGTTGCCTTTTTCATTAATCTGCAGTCTAACACATGCTATCTCTATTATCATTTTCATGTTATTTTCAATTTCCGACCCTTTGTACAAGAAGCCAAACATTGAAGTGTATTTAGAAAAATCAGTGAAACGTTGAAGATGGCACCACCATAAATTCATGATCACCAAATCACTAAAAGCCTCAAATGGGTCCACATATTGCCTGAAAGACCAGAGATGGATCTTTGGCCATGTTGCTCTGACACTCTGCAAAATTCTCCATTTCAAACCTTTTCAATTCTCTGAAAGCCTCTATTATGCCTTCTCACTCCTCTCTCTTCCATTTCTCCACTACCCCCAGCAGAATCAATGGCTCTTCTTTCATAAATATTTAGTGAACACCTAGCCATACACTAGTGGTTCTATGTGCTGAGTGTAACTGTGAATCAAACAGTTTATTCTCTCATGTGCTTGTGGTCTACGAATGAATAGTCAGCATGCTAGGATGTGATAAGCTAGTCTAATTATCAGGGCATATATAGATATATATATTTATATATATATATATATATATATATATACACACGCATACATATATGAGTTTATTAAGTATTAACTGACAGGATCACAAGGTCCTACAATAGGCTGTCTGCAAGCTTGAGGAGCAAGGAGAACCATCACAGCTGGTGAAAATTAAAATAAATTATCAGGGATAGAAAGTGACGGCTGTGCCTTTTGGAAAGGAGAATTAGGGAAAGCATCTGACATTTGTGTGAAAACACAGAAGTGAGGCAATGATCTTTGCAAATATCCTGACAAGGGCAGTTTCCTGTAGAAGCAGCAGCATGAACTAAAACTGTGATGTAGGAATATGCTTGTTTTATTTGAGGCACAAACACATAGTATAATTGTATATTTCATAGAGGAAACAATCCCTTGAGTGAATATTTAGTCAGCTTTTTGCCACCCTGCTTTATAAGGTGGTTGCATCCTTGGCATCACTTCTTTCTGCTGCCTGCTGTAATGAATGGCAGGGGAAGTCTTTTACTATATGAAGTCAGTCTGACTGTTAGAAGATTATCTCCTTTTACTAAGAAATCTTGTCTCCTTCTATCCTACGTGTTTTTTCATCTTCCTCTACTCTATATTTCGTATTAACATGTTGCAATCCTAAAAATGAAGTAAAAGTTAAAAAGTTTCTGCTACTATTATATTCCTTTCTAGCTACTGCATGTCCCAGACGGGACCCATTATGAAATTGTGGCTAAAAAATTAAAAAAAAAAAAGCATTTGGATAATTATATATGTTTTATGTTAAATACCACAAGTTCTGATTTAAGTAGAGGAAACATTTGTAGTTATTGCATCTAGGAGAGATACCATCAATCAGAATACTGGGTCTGTAATTCCTAAAATATTTAGATTTTTCTATCAATTCATAATTACATGAATCTGTCTAAGCCGACAACTTAAATACTGTTAAATTAATTAAAGTATGGGATGTCTATTCAAGATACATGAGATTAAGTCTTACAATCCTTAGTTTTAGGATTCAGCAAGAGTTAAATTTGCTTAGGCCCCTCGAAGACTCTTGGCAGTGCTTTTTTTCTAAAATATTTTTATCTGATGTAAACACGAGAAAGTGTTATAAACTCTAGAAGTACTTCCAAATGTATAGATGTAAATCTGCTGAAATAGTTAGATGTAGGCAGTGGTATATTTCAGAGTATCCAGAGCTTAAAGCCTCAATCTACAAGCATTCAATATTTGGGCATTTTTATACTTTAATAGAATTTGTGAAACTGCAAAACTTCTACTTTAGACCCAGGAGACTTTCTTTTAGTAGTTTGACTTATATTAATAGTAAAAAATAAAAATAGGCAAAAAGAAAGTATAATATTCTGGTAGACCCAATTAAATAATTCCTAGAATTTTAAAGATATATATTTGTAATATATAACATTTTTTAAATATTTGCTCTTTAATTTTACCTTTTATAAAGTGTCTATTATATTCTAGATAATGGCATGCTCACTCTGTATTCTCAATCTGTTTTCCACTTGGTTCATTAGATTATGGGAACACTCATAATCATTTTGGCATATGCATATATAACATTCTTTTAAAATGTGGCAAAAGTGAGGGAAGAAATAACTCCCAACTTTTAGCCTGCTTAACTTGGAAAAAGCATTATACATGTGTTTATGAATATAGCAACTAATTCTAGATTGATTAATTTATTTTAGAAATGGTTTGTTAATTGTCTAAGAGAACAAACTTTTTAAAGTAGTATCTTTTTATGAGAATTACACGTGACAGAGACAAACCGTGAATGTAAGATATGTTTATGTACTTTCATATAATAAAATGTATTTGGAAAACATCATTATTAAGTTAAAACATTCTTACTACTGCAAATGTAAATATATATGAGACAGAGTTAATAATCTCCAGGAATTATTAGTCATAGGGAAAAAGATTGATTGTGTAGGATTTGAATATTGTGGGGGGGAGAAACTAAGCATACAGAGCATGAGCTGCAGGATTTTGAGGAGGAGTCTGCTTTAGCTGTGCCTAGAGTAGGGGAAGGGAGAGTGCAGAATTTAAATAAACATAAATGATGTTAGGGAGTTCCAGAAAAGAAAATTAACAACATGGGGAGAACAGCAAAACTAAAAATTCGGAACAGGTGTTTGGGAAGCAGTTGACTGAAAATTTGGTCCTATTTGAAGATTCAGAGTCCATCTCAAGAAATAAAATTGGAGTGGTAAGCAGTCCTCAGATTTTCGCTTATCCATTCCATGAACACATCACTTGAAAGATACATATTTCACTTGTAATGAATAAAATATTTTAAAACAGATGATTGTATTCCTATTTATTTGCCAATTTTGAAAATATTAAGTACTACTGGAATAAAGTATTTAATGTTTTCTCTTTCTACCTCATAAAACTGACAGATTGGCTGGGTGTGTTGCCTCATGCCTATAATCCCAGCACTTTGGGAAGCTGAGGCCAGAGGATCACTTGCGGTCAGGAGTTTGAGACCAGCCAGGCCAACATGGTGAAACATCATCTCTACTAAAAATACAAAAATTAGCCAGGGGTGATGGCACACATTTGTAATCCCAACTACTCAGAAATCCCTGAACCTGGGAGTCTGAAGTTGCAGTGAACCAAAATTGCACCACTGTGCTCCAGCCTGGGCTACAGAGTGAGACTCCATCTAAAAACAAAACAAAACAAAACAAAACAAAAAAACTGACAGGTTGTCTTTTTACTCATGTAGAGCAGCACTAGGTGGCTGCACAAAATTTATTTACCTAGCAGACAAATTTACTGGAATTCTGTTTCCTGTTCAGAGAAAGATACTGACCCTTATTGATTTCCTTTCCATTAGCATCCATACACATATTTAAACTTTAAGATAAACTATAAATAATACTGATGAAATAAAATTTCACTGAATTTCAGTGTATAAACTGGCATCCGTTTTGTTTCTCCATTTAAATTTTTTTTTTTGATTCTGAGTCTCACTCTGTCGCTGAGGCTGAAGTACAGTGGCACGATCTCAGCTCCCTGCAACCTCTGCCTCCCGGGTTCAAGCAATTCTTCTGCCTCAGCCTCCCGAGTAGCTGGGATTACCTGTGTGTGCTACCACACCCAGCTAATTTTCGTATTTTTAGTAGAGGTGGGGTTTCATCATGTTGGCCAGGTTGGTCTCCAACTCTTGACCTCGTGATCTGCCTGCCCCTTGGCCTCCCAAAGTGCCGGGATTACAAGCATGAGCCACCGTGCCTGGCCTATAATAAGTTTTAAGTGAATAAATGGAAATGCACCAATGGCCTATAAAATATGTTCTTCTGTGTTATACTACTTTACAATAGATCAATTATATTGGGAGGCAGACAAATTGGTTTTCAGTTATGCTCCTCCACTGGCTCATGCAATAATTTTTTTTTTTCAAATTGTGTAACTTGAAAGATGACAAATTTTACACCCCTCTTCAAAATGGGGTTATTCAAAACTAACTTAGGTTTTACAAAATCATAACAATCAAAAACATAAAGTCATATTGGAAATTGTAAGTTGTTTTGCAAGTACAAAGTATTTTATAGGTTAATTTAGCTTTTAGAGAGATGTTAGAGTCATTTTACCCAATCATTTTGAGTAAGAAATGGAGAAGAAATAGGTTGTACAGTAGATTAATGTCTGGGATAAAGGAACCAGGAAGGAAAAAGTAAAGTTCTCAAAATGAGCTTTTAAGTGAGGATGATCTGCTGTTACCCCAATTCTTTAGGTTTTTTTTTCTTTTTTTTTTTTTTTTACAACAGCAGTCCTAACAAGTATGAGGTGATATTTTATTGTAGTTTTGATTTGCATTTCCCTGATGATTAGTGATTTTGGCCATTTTTGTGTTTCCTTTCCAGAAATGTCTGTTGATGTCCTTTACCCATTTTTAAATCGGTCTATTAGGGTTTTTGTTGGGTTTTTGTTGTTGTTGTTGTTTTGCTATTGAGTTGTAAAAAAATACTTCTGTATTTTGGAAATTAACTTTTTCAATTCAGTAAGTATAAAGTGTCAATAATGCAAGATAAATAACTTCTAGAGATATGCTGTACAACACTTGAAAATTTGAGAGAGCTCTCATTACCTGTTCTTACTACAATAAAATGAAAACAATTTTAAGGATGATGAACATAAAATTCAAGATTGTGTTTACTCTGAGGCAAGGCGAATGGGTCATGATACAAGCACACAGGTAGATGTGACAGTAATGTAATGTTTCAGTTCTTAAATTTGTTGTTGGGTTCAAGGGTATTACTTTTATTATGTGCTTTATGAGTTTCATATTTTTTAATGAATCTAACATTACATTAAAAAGTTAAGTGAAAAATTGTATAAACTCAAAGTGAATGTCATTTTAGTGGAAACAAACAATATCACTGAAGAGACCATGTTATGTTTATGTATCATTTTATATATGGGAAGAACATTTTAATTTACTAGATAATGGTTTTTTTAAGAATAATATCTAAATTTAGGAATTGGCATTTGCTTAGATGATCAATTATCCTATTTAAAAGAAGAAAACAATGAGAAAACATATTATTAGATCTATTACATGATTTTCTGAACTAACTGGATTCATTACTTTGTTTAAAAGAGGTTTTATATTGCTTTCTTTGCTATCATGGAAATAATTAAATGAATATAAAAATGCTACCTTAGGAGATCCAGTGATTATACATGAACTAACAGGTGGCACCTGAAGAAATCTTACTTTCCTGTGAATATCTGCCATCATTTATCACCGAGGTTTCATGAAGCTTTAAAGACAGAATGGACTTTTAGGATTATTTTATAACTTCTGGAGCATTATTTCAATCCATTTTCATGGCATTAAAATGCTCGAGTGATTTTCACTGAATTGCTTTTTCCTTAATGCCTGAATTATAATTGCATTGCCTCATCATTGGCATTCCTGACTTGAATATTTGAAGTTACTTATATACTTTTTAATATGAAAACATCGTAGCCCTTGAGTACAATAACATCAGTGACACAAAGTCTTCATAATATGCCGTCTTACAACAATGACACAACAGCCACAGGAAATGCTGATTTATAATTATATCTTGCCAGCTGTTAAAGCATAGAGCTGCTATCACAGCTTTATTTTGCTTTTGTAAGTCACTTGCCTGAAAACTATCAAATGATAATGATGGCTACGATGCTAAACATGATTGTTTATTATTGTTTTGAAGTGATGTATACATTTAGTTTTAAACTGATTTTACAAAATAGTTAAAACACAAATCTTAATTTATTCCTCTAGTAGTCATGAGGGCTATACCAAAGCCAAATTTATGTTATGATAATACAGAAATAATGTTAAAATTAAAGCAGGAAAAAAATAGGAAAATCACACTTGCTGCCATCCATTACTTTCTATATTCATGCTAGACATTTTGCATAACTACATAATTTAATTATTTATGAATCTAAAATTACACTCTAGAGCTATTATTTATAGTTTGATTTATAAAGGAAAGCCTTGAGATTTAGAAGCATTAAATAATTCACCAACAACACTGACAGAGTAGAAAAATAATAGTTTAAATTAAATATTTCTCATAGTCATGCCACTGTGGGAAAAGAGTGAGAGCAAATAACAATATGGGCCATTTCTATGAGCTTGATGTATACATTGTTAAAATTTATTTCTGTTTTCCGAATTCAGAAATTTACATTTCTTCATCTTTTCTTTCTTCCTCTTTTCTTTTTCTTTGTTTGTTTGTTTGTTTGTTTGCTTAAATTTCCATCTGACTGACTGTTGGAACCATTTGCTAAAGCTCAGCATTTCCAAATGTTGCTGATGAAAGACAGCCTTTATAATTTACATATGATAAATTATCCAGTGGTCAACGTTTTTGTACTTTCTTTTTACTTTTAATTTTTATGGGTTCATAGTAGATGTATTAATTAATGGGGTACATGAAATATTTTGATATAAGCATAAATGTGTAGTAATCACATCAGGGTAAATGGGGGTACTCACTGGTTCAATCATTTATTCTTTGTGTTACAAACAATCCTATTGCACTTTTATAGTTATTTAAAAATGTGCAATAAATGACTGTTGATAGTAGTCACCCTTTTGTGCTATCAAATACTAGATCTTATTTGTTCAATTGTTTTGATTTTTTAGCTCCCATAAATAAGTGAGAACCTGCAAAGTTTGTCTTTCTGTGCCTGGCTTATTTCACTTAACATAATGACCTCCAGTTCCATTCATGTTGTTGCAAATGATGGGATATCATTCTTTTTTTTTTTGTGGCTGAATAGTAGTCAATTGTGTACCACATTTTCTTTATCTGTTCATGTCCATTTGTTGATGGATGCTAAAGTTGCTTCCAAATCTTCACTATTGTGAATAGTGCTAAAATAAACATTGGAGTATAGATATCTCTTTGATATGTTGATTTTCTTTTTTTGAGATATATATATATATATATATATATATATATATATATATATGTAGATTTATATATACACATATATGGTAGTGGAATTGCTGGATCATATGGTAGTTCTATTTATAGATTTTGAGGAATCTCCAAATTATTATCTCCATAGTGGTTCTACTAATTTACGTTGCCACCAACAGTGTACAAGGGTTCCCTTTTCTCCCCATTTTGCCAGAATTTGTTATTGCCTGTCTTTTGGATAAAAGCCATTTTAACTGGAGGTAAGATTATATCTCACTGTAGTTTTGATTTGCAATTTACTTTTTTGCTGTGGTCAGTGATGTTAAGTACATTTTCATATACCTGTTTGCCATGTGTATGTCTTCTTTTGAGGAATGTCTATTCAGATATTATGCCCATTTTTAATCAGATTATTTTTTTTTCTTTTTGAGTGGTTTGAGCTCCTTATATTTCCCAGTTATTGCTCCCTTTTCAGATGGATAGTGTGCAAATATTTTCTCCCATCCTCTAGGTTGCCTTTTCACTTTGTTGATTGTTTCTTTTACTGTGCAGAAGCTTTTAACTTGATGTGATCTCATTTCTCTATGCTGGCTTTGGTTACCTGTGCTTGTTGATTATTTTCAAGAAACTTTTGCCAAGCCCAGAGAGTTTCCCTAGAGTATTCTTTTAATAGTTTCATAGTGTGATGCCTTATATTGAAGTCTTTAATTTTTGTATTTCGCAATTGACAGGGGGTCTAGTTTCATTCTTCTGCATATGGATAGCCAGTTCTCCCGGCATCATTTTTTGAAGAGACCGTCCTTTCCCCAGTGTATGTTCTTGGTAACTTTGTTGAAAATGAGTTCACTGTAGATGTATAGATTTATTTCTGGATTATCTATTTGGTTTCATTGGTTTGTGAGTCTTGTTTTATGCCAGTATCATACTGTTTTAGTTACTATATCTCTGTAGTAAAATTTCCAGTCAGATAAAGTGCTTCCTCCATTTTTTTTTCCTTAGAATGGCTTTAGCAGTTATTGGTATTTTGTGGTTTCATATACATTTTAGAATTATGTTTTCTATTTGTATGGAGAACATCATTAGTATTTCAACAGAGAGTGTATTGAATTTGTAGATTGCTTTGGGTAGTATGGACATTTTAACAATATTGATTCTTCCAATCCTTGAAAATGAAATATCTTTCTATTTTTTGGTGTTTTCTTTAATTACTTTCATCAGTGTTTTACAGTTTTCATCATAAAGACCTTTCACTTGTTTGTTTAATTCCTAGATATTTAATATTATATATGGCTATTGTAAATGACATTACTTTTTAAGTTTCTTTTTCCATATTTTCACTATTGGCATGTATTTTTCCATTTTCACACTGCTGATAAAGACATACCCAAGACTGGGCAATTTATAAAAGAGAGAGATTTAATGGACATACAGTTCCATGTGGCTGGGGAGGCCTCACAATCATGGCAGAAGGTGAAAGGCATGTCTCACATTGCAGCAGACAAGAGAAGAGAAGTAGTGCAGGCAAACTCCCCTTTTTAAAACTATCAGATCTTGTTAGACTTATTCACTATCATCAGAACAGCATGGGAAAGACCTGCCTCCATGATTCAGTTACCTCCTACCAGGTCCCTCCCACAACAAATGGCAATTCAAGATGAGATTTGGGTGAGGACACAGCCAAACCATATTATGGCATATGGAAATGCTAATGAAGGATGTTGAATTATAGTGCATGCTTTTTCAGCATCAATTGAAATGCTCATATAAATTTTGTCCTTCATTCTGTTGATATGATATAGCACCTTGATTGATTTGCATATTTTGAACTATTCTTGCATCCCAAGGATAAATCCCACTTGGTCATGATGAATTTTCTTTAAATGTATCATTGAATTCGGATAGCTAGTATTATGTTGAAGAATTTTGCATCTGTCGTCATCAGAGATATTGACCTATAGTTTTCTTTTTTCATTTATTGTCTCTTTGAATAAAACTACTACCTCCATCTCTTTCTCTACATCCTCTTTAGGGCCAGTAACTTAACTTTTGTATTTTTGGGGCTAGTTTCTTGATCTTGCATGCATGTTCTTTTTTATTTTGTCTTCTTTGTGTATTTACACATAGCCTGTCTTTAAGCTCACTAATTCTTTATTCCATTTGTTCAACTCTGCTGTTAAGAGACTCTAGGCCATTCTTCATTATGTCACTTGCATTTTTCAGTTCCAGAATTTCTGCTTGATTCTCTTTAGTTATTTCAACCTCTTAGTTACATTTGTCTGATAAGATTCTGAGATCATTCTCTGTGTTATCTCTGATTTTGTTGAGACTTCTAAAAATAAACTATTTTGAATTATCTGTCCAAGAGGTCACACGTCTGTCTCTCCAGGATTGGTCACTGGTCCTTATTTAATTAGTTTAGTGAGGTCGTTTTCTTGGATTGTCTTGATGCTGTTAATGTTCATCTGCATCTGGGCATGTAAGAGTCAGTTATCTATGGTAGTCTTTACAGTGTGTGCTTTTTTGTACCCGTCCTTTTTGGGAAAGCTCTCCCTGTATTGAAAGGGACTTGGGTGTTCCTGTCTAAGTCTTTGGTCACTACAGTCATATCTGCTTTAGGGGGTATCCCAAATCCAGTAACACTGTGGCTTTTGTGGAACCTTAGAGGTTAAGGTTCCGCAGAAGCCTTGGTAGTCTTGGGTAACATCTGAAAGAATTCACTAATTTACCTGGCAAAGAGTCTTATTCTCTTCCCTTACTTCCACCCAAGAATCTTTCTGTGCCAAGCTGCTTGGAGCTGGGGGCGTGGGTAACACAAGCACCTCTGAGGCCACCATCACTGGAACTAGGCTAGGTCAGACCTGAAGCAAGCACTCCCCTGAGTCTTGGCCATGGCCTGCAGTGACCCCTGTCTGGTTATTGCCTACATTCACTCAGGACGTAAGGACTCTACATTCTGCAGGTGGCAAATCTAGCCAGACTTGTGACCTTTTCAGGGCAGTGAGTTCCCCTGGGCCTGAGCAGGTCTAGAGATGCTCTCCAGCAGCCAGAGGCAGGAGACAGGAACCTTAATAATCTACCTGGTCCTCTATTCTACTGCAGCTGAGCTGGCACCCAAGCCACAAGACAAAGTCCTTCCCACTCTTCTCTCCCTTTTTCTCAAGCAAAAGAGTGTCTCCCTATGGTTACCACTGTCCCCTGGCTCATGATGCATACTACCAGGATACTGCTGATGTCCACTCAAGGACTGAGGGCTCTTCAGTCAGCTTTGGTGGATGATGCCAGTCCTGAGTCTCTCTCTTCAGAGTAGTGGCTCCCCTCTGGCCCAGGGCTGCTTCAGCAATGCTGTCCAGGAGCCAACGGCTGGAATCAGGTATTCCAGGCACCTACTTAGTGCTCTACTACACCGTGGCTGAGCTGGTACCCAAGCTGGAAGACAAAATCCCCTTCACTCTTTTCTCTTCTTTCTTCAAGCATAAGGAGTTTCTCCCCATTGACATCACAGCTGGGAATGTGCTGGGTTACACCTGAAGACACTATAGCTCAGAGTCTTACCCAAGGCTCACAGTGAGTACTGTCTATCACTGCTGATTATTCAGAGCCCAGTGGCTCTTTATCAGCATGCAATGAACCCTGCCAGGACTGGATCCTTCCTTTTAAGGCCTGGGCTCCTTTCTGGTCTTCGGGGTGTGTCTAGAAATTATGAATCCTCACCAGCATTCACAATTGTCTGTCATCCACAAGCTAGAGGGCCTGGATTGGGGGCCTTAGGGCTCTACCTGGTGCCCTATTCTACTATGGCTGAACTGGTATCCCTGATGTAAGACAAAGTCCTCTTCACTCTCCCCTTTTCAATCTTCAGCAGGGAAGGAGTGTCTCCTAGAGCTGTCAGCTGCTCTTCCTGGGGTTGGGAAGGGGTGACACAGCACTACTTTGGCTATCCCAATGATGTCTCACCAGGTGGTGTGAACCTAAAGTCCACTGGCTCTGAGCCGAGCACAGCACCAGAACTTGCCCAGAATTTGCAATCCTTGTGGCCTAGACTGTCTTTCAAGTTTATTTCAAACCTCAAAGCATTTTAGTATGTGGTGACAGAGTTTACCAGAACTCTTGTTTCTGCTGCTGTGATGAACAAATGCTTCTGCCTTGGGCGACGCTCAATGCTCCTCCTATGAGCACCAGCTGAGTTTTGCTTGTTGCTGCTTTGCACTGTGACAGGAAAGCACTGAGTTACAATGCAAAGGCTCGTAATCACTGCACTCTGTCTCTCTCTCTCAAGTGCACAGGTTTTCTCAGTGCTGCCAGGGGACAAGGAGGGGTGGTGTTAGCAATTCCAGACTGTCTTTCCCACCTTGTTCAGTGCCTCTTTCTTTCATATGATGTGTCACGTAGTTACCAATCTATTATATACAGTAGGCTACAGTTTCCTTTAGTAAATATATAAATTCCAGGTTGCTTCTTTTATAAGTAATTCCCTCCTCACTCCGTGTCTCTGCCTATGGTTGAATATATTAAATAGTAAACATTTTATTTAACTGTGTAGATTTATTAAGTTTTTATTGAAATGGAAAATGTTCCCATAAATGTAATTAAATTCTTAAAACATTCTCAGAGTATTAACTTTAAGGGATAGGTTAAATAAATCGGCACATATCGGCAATTTGATTCCCTGCAGATCAAATGTGCAATTTTCCGTCTTCTCAGAAGAACCTTAAAATATGAAAAAAGTTATTTTTTATACAAACTTGTCTTATTTATATACAAAATTATACACAATAATACAGAAACAAGAATGAAAAAAGCATATCATTTGATTTTATATTTTCAAGCAAAACTAGATATAGGATTATGCCAAAAATTTTTAACTTAGGTATTGTAAAATGTTCACATTCTTTGGTAATAAGACAAAACTCTAAATTTCTTTAAAACTGATTTATAATAATTTATGAATATTCATATGCAAAGTACTTTCTTAGTATATTACTAAATTTGTAGGAAATTTTCAGCATATCATTTATTACAAAATGGCAGAATGCACCTATAAAATATGTATTCTGCCAACAAAATTGTTATTTGAAATGAATAATGCTTTGAAATTTATCTTATACTTCCTAATTCTGCAAATTATGTTGTAGCTCTTAAAAAATACTGGATATTCTGTGCTCGTGAAGTTATGTATTTGTTCATATAACATTTTGCAGAAGTGTTATGGAAATGTAAGTTCTCCAAAATGTATACTTAAATACCAACTAACATAGTACTTCATGGATTTTAATAGAATTGTACCTGCTTTTATATATTTATCCTCTGTGGGACTCTGCAAATTTATTTTACTTTTAAATTTCATAGGATGTAGGATCTCTGAGAATTTTACTGCAGATATTATTTTTATATGTGGATCATGTCTTATACAAATATTCCCTGAACTGACGTTTTTTGCTAATATATTCTGAAGAATTAGTTGTTGCTTTTTCCGAAAAGCAGCCAAATTGGTATTTAGCAATGTCATCCTCAGAATAATATTTTCTAATATATTGTAATGTATATTTCATGTTTTCATTTATTTAGTTAAGTTTCCCTTAATTAAGTTTCAGCAATATGTGTCCCTAGTTTTGTGATTTAGTTTTTAAACCAACATAGAGCATTCCTTCATTTACTTCCTGGAGTCTCCCTTGGATTTAGTTCTGCATTCTATATGGATAACTATAAATCTATATTTTGAGTCTGGTTCTCACCATCTGCAACAATCCAAGAAGTGAATGCCCTTGGGTGACTCTCTGATGTGTCCATACAACCTCCCCTCCTTATTTATATTTCCAGACAAATCACACTTTTCAGTGCAATAATATTCTCCCTCATTCCATACTCAAAACATGTTACTTATTATTGTACCTTAATTTTATGTTATTGCTTGTATTTAAAAATGGTTGAATTTTTGACAGAGAATTATTATCATATCCGTCCATTCTTTCATTTAATGTTAAATAATTATATATTAAACATTTACATTGAGATCTGGGTGACACATTGTATATGTAGTAGTAAATTAAGAAAAGCAGAAAAATGTAAAAAAAAAAAGTAGAAAAACCATTGTCTTTGAAGAGCTTACAGTAAAGTAAATAGGAAAATAAAATTCAAGTCCCATCACTGTTTTCCTTATGAATATATCTAATATCCATCACCTAATCTTCTATTGTATTTCCATCAGTAATTCATGCCTATGTACTGTGGCAGTCTTTCGGCTTACTTCCAATGAGTCATATACACTGACATCAGCAGGTTTTTAAAATTGTATTTCCCTGAATCAAATACATTTCATGTCTCCTTCTTTCCTATTACACCTAAGGAATCTAAACAATTCTTCCCTTTTCTTAAGGCATTACTTCATTGATTCACTCTTTTATTCATATATTTATTTATTACATGGAATCTTTTGACACTGCAATTCAGTTTAAGTAGAGAAAGAAAACATTCCTTATTAGATGATGTGGAGAAAAATATGTCTCACTATATATAAAGATAAAATTAAGATTTATTGTGGAATTTGCTATATATGAATAGCAAGACCATAGTACTTTAAAAATCTAGTAGGAGAATATGTTTACTTTACAATGGGGAAGAACTTCATAAAATTCAGAGCAAAAATCAAACAAAAATGGTTTTATGTCTGAATAAAAATTAAGGATTTCTGGTGGATGAAGGACACTTCAGTAAAAGTTAAAAGGCAATAGATGGTTTGGGAGAAGGTATTTGTAAATTTAAAGTTAGTAAGAAAAAGTTCCTAGGGAGTATAACAAGAATAACAGGGAATTCCTGTAAACTAGTGAGATATATGATAGAAAAAATAGGCAAATATATTCTATGTCTATTCTGTAAGTGATTGCCTTTAAATTTAACATACATTTACAGGTGTACTTTTATTCCCACATGTTAATTTAACCATATATTCCCATCCATCAAGACAAAGACTTTTACATGTGCCCCCTCCCTGGCTCCATCTGTTCTTCACTGTTTCCTATATTGGGATCATCTGGCCTCCTGCTTAGAGAATATATTAGTATTTTCCTTATAATCAACAACTAGCAGATGTTGCAGTAATATCTAAAAACTTCAGATGATACTGCAGCTTATCATGGGTGGTGTTTTTTTTTTCTCCCTGCTGGTGACTAAAATTTTGTATCCAATGGTTTACTCTTGAATTCTTTATACTATGTATATATGTGTGTGTGTGTGTGTGTGTGTGTGTGTATCTATCTATCTATATATATGCATATGCTTATTATGGAACATCTTCTAATAATTCTCCTAGATAAAATTTGTGGGTAGTACCATTATGAGGGATAAAATGTTTGAAATATAAATGTCTTCTTATTTCTCCCTTAAGCCAAAAACTTTCATATACTGCTGAATCACTACTTTCTTCCAGTGTATTATGGCAGAGGTGTCAAATCTGGTACTTGGAACACTCTTTCAGAATAAGAAATGGCGTCTATCTTGAGGTCTGGAAAATTTTCATCTCTATTGCTCTACTTATTATATAGCCACAAATGTATCTTCTGGAAATCCAATGAGTTGGATATCTAAAGTGTTTGAAATGCTCTCTGTTTCTTTACAAATTTATTTTATTTCATGCTTTCTATTAAATTATAATTTTCAGTACATTCTGGGATAGTTCCTTGGCTCAATTTTGATTGAACAGATTTTCTTTGCAGCTGTGACAATTTTGTTATTCAGCCTACCTATTGCATCACTTTAATCTCAATGACCAAATTCTAATTTCCAAAATCTCAGTTTAATATTTTATGAATACAAAGTTATCTTCTTCTTTCTGAGGAGAATAATAACATCTAAAGTTCAGGATTTTTTTTTTCTTTTTTCTTTTAGCTCTGTTTCTTTGGATGAAAAGCTTTGTGCTGAATTCGGTGCTTTATTTACATGCTTGGCTTTTCTCAAGCGTTGAATCTTAGCTGTAACTTTAGTAATATTTTTTCTTTAAGATTTCCAGCTATATTATCTATTGGTGAAGTTATAGCTAAATCAAGTTTTCTTTTGCTTATTGTTTGAATGGCATTCTTTTTCCATCATTTCTCTTTTAACTTATGTCTTTATATTTAAAGTGAAGTAAGTCCAAGATGTTGATTCACATTTTTTACCCTTTCTTTCTTTTCTTTGGTCTTGATGTTCTAGGATTCATTGTTTCATTTGGGGAACTTGCTTTAGTTATTCTTTTACCTTAGGTCAGGTGACAAATTATCTTACTTTTGGTATATCTGAGATGGTTTTCCTTTTCTCCTCGTTCCTGAAGAGAAATTTCACTTGATATAGAATTCTGAACTGACATTTTTTTCTCCTAAGTTCATAAACATTGAGCCACATCCCTTAGCTTTTTGGTTTCTTATAAGAAAACTGCTGTTATTTGAATTATTATTTCCCTATAGGTAAAGGTTTATTTTTTCTGACTGCTTAAAAGATTTTGGTCTTCGTCCTTATTTTTCAGAAGTTTCACTATGATGTGTCTTGGCATGAATTGCTTTGAGTTTATCTTGTTTGCTGTTTGCTCACCTTTTTAATTCTGTAAACTTATGTTAATTTCTTCTAGTACATTTTCAGCTATGCCTTCTTTTCCTATCCTTCTAGGACTCCAGTGAAATGAATATTAGACCTTTTAGGCTAGTCCCACAGATCTCAGAAACTCTGTCCATTTCTTTTCAGTCTCCTTTTTCCTGGATTGTTCATTGGGTTATTTCTACTGTTTTATCTTCAAGTGCAATATTTTTTCCCATTTGTTATCACTATTTTGCTACTGAGCTATTGATTTTTAAAATATTTTTGATTATCATACTTTTACATCTAAAATTTCTGTTTGATTCTTCTTTAAAACTTGTACTTTATATTGAGACTTTCTTTTTTTTTCTGAGAATTTGTGTTTCTATTTAAGTGTGTTTATAATTGCTTGTTGAAGTGTTTTTTGTGATGGCTTCTTTAAAATTCTTGGGGTTTTTTTGTTTTTTTGTTTTGTTTTGTTTTGTTTTGTTTTGTTTTGTTTTGTTTTGTTTTGTTTTGCCAATACCTGTGTCATTCTAGTATCAGCGTCTCTATCTTTTCCCATTTGAGTTGAAATATTCTGGGTTCTTGGTAAGATCGGTAATTTTCGACTAAATCTAAACATTTGGAGTACTATGTGATGAAATCTGGATCATATTTAGAACTTTTTAAAAGCTGGCTTTCTCTGACACTACTTCAGTGGGTGAAAGGATATACTTCCTACTAATTCCAGGTTTTAGTAAACGTCCAAATTCTCCACTCAGCTTATGCTATCACCCATAACTGAGAGACTTCTCTTACTGCTGGGCAGGGATGGAATTTCAGGCTCCCCACTAGGCTTCTTGTAATGCAATTCTGCAGAGAGGTCCAGGGGATCATTGTCATTATCCCCATGTGGTCTCCAAGAACACTGTGGTGTGGTTATACACTATTTGATATTTGCCCATAGCTCTAAAATACTCTGTTCTCATTTTTTTAAAACATTCTCTTCTCTTATTAGTCAGTTTGAGTAATTTCTAGTGACCTATCTTCAAGTTTATGATTATTTTTAGACTGCTGGATCTACTGGTGATCCCTGTCTCAGAGTTCCAGGAACTGAGTCATATCTGAGTTTTGTACTGATGATTGCCTTATCTTTCCAGATGTGTCTCCTTGCCATTGCAATTGACTCACAATCCTTTGTTAAGAGCTGGGCAAGTTGTATGGCACAGTAGATACAGAAGTAAATGCATAGACAGCTAGATATCAGCGTGTGAGTTAGTGCTGATCAAATTGGGAGTTAGGCTGGGGTTTCACTTTGTTATTGCTATGGTTACCCTCTGTGTGTGAGATTCTTCCAATTCCTGTGGTGAGATTTTGTATTCTAGGTGCTAGTTAATATATCAGAGTTTATCTCAATATCTGCTCATCTCATGACTTTGGGTCAACCTTTTGCACAGTTCTCTGGAGAGAATCTGTGTGTTGCAGCATTCCCTGCTGTCTCTCATTGTTATTTTGGTAGTGCAGTGTTGAGGGACAGGGAGTAGAATATTCCCCAATGTTCTGATTCAGCCTGTTTCATAGGCAGGTTCCATGAAACTGGGTTATTAGAGAAGTAGCCTTCTCAAAAGTTATGCCCTTTTTGCTGATATACTGATGGGCCTAGCATGAATTCCTGCACCTCCCTCCTCCAGAGAGTTCTTTTCTGTTTTACAGAACTCTTCCCCAGCTGTGGTAAAATCCACCAATGCCCATAGGCTACTGCTTTGGTTGCCTTTGCACTGCAGAATAAGAATTTTGTTCTGTACGGGAGATAGGAGAGATGGAGATTGTTCAATAGCTGCTGTTCTCTTTCCTTACACAGAAGCACAAGAGAAACATTTGCAACATATATCCCAGTCTTCCCTGCTAACACCTCCTAGAGTTCAAGGAAGAAACACCTGCAAGAGCTGAAACCAGAACCAGGTGTACTTCTGACCAGTGGAGAGAGCCAGTCGTGCTTGTTTGGGTGTGTAGAGCACCCCTCTTCCCTCCTGAATGCCTTCTGCTATCAACCATCGCAGCATAAAAACTCTCTACCAGTGTTTCTCAATGTCCATGAATCAAACACTGCCATCTTATAGAGTATATTTTAGTATACCCTTTAAAATAAATTGCCTAGTTAATTAACTAACCACAAAATAACTAAACTTGGTGCTCAAATTCTGATACAAGGGAGGATTTTGGAAGATATTTTTAAATAATATGTTTCAAAACATAAAGTCTGTAGCACACAGTAAGATATAATAAATTGTTAATCATTATTATAAATGAGTAAGTTTAGATTTGAATGAAGAAAGGAGCTGAGGGACAATTTCATGAAAAGTTTTACATAAATTAAGTTTGATTACAATACATGTTAGCCACTTACTGCATATTACATACTATCTTCAGTGTTATGGAAATTAAAAGCAAAGCTGTATTCCATGACCTCAAGAAGCATATCATATGTTGAAAGGATGTATGATTTCTGGTTATGAAAAGTTTATTTATAAATATGACCAAATGCTATATTTTATTAATGTGATTACTAATAGAATTTTATTAATATGATTAATAATAAAACCCACGAATATCTTTATCTCAAAATAAAAACCCATCCTCATGGAAACCATAGCACTGAGTTGGAAACATCTCTAGTTCCAAATACGTCATTTTTTCTTTTAAGTAATCTCAAATTAGCCATAAAAATAGAGTCATTTTTTATACAATTATATATGAAAATAAGATATTAGGATACAAAAATAGTATTAGAAAAAATCAGTTACTAATACACTTGAGTATTTCTACAAAATTTATGATGTTCTACAAAAATGTCAAAATTCATAAGGCAAATGGAAATCTAAGTTAACCAGTAATGATGATGATAGTGATATTTGTTACACTAATAACTAATTCCAATAATAATAATACAGTTATATGTTACCTGATCAGGAAGGACATTCTTAGAATTGTGTTATTAGGCAATTTTGTCCTGCAAACATCAGACTGCACTTACAGAAACCTAGATGGTATCGCTTACTACTCATGTAGACCATATAGTATAGCCAGCTGCTCCTGGGTAAAGTTTTATTTTTAAATAAAACTTTATGGGCTGACCTTAAAGCAGTGTTTTTCCCATTCTGTTGTAGGCAACGATTTGCTTCTCGGATGCAGCTCTGAAATCCCTTTATAATTCAACACTAACATTGCTTTAAACTTCTTATTTTGAGATAATTGCAGGTGTAAGAAATATTACAAAGAAATCCCAGATGCCCTGCATTCTTTGGTATTTCCAAAATCAAAATCAGTTTTAAGACTAAATTTGTAGTTTCTCTATAATCCAGGTAATAAAGATATTCATCACCTTCAAAAGGCGTCATGTGCTTCTCTCCACTTTTTCTTTGTAGTAAAATCACTTAACATGAGATCTTCCCTTTTAACAAGTTTATACTTATTAACATTAGGTATTATCTTGTATAGCACATCTCTGGAACTGATTCCTCTTGAATAATTGTAGCTTTATACCCACTGAACAACAACTGCCCATAATCCCTCCCCGCCCCAGCTCCTGGTAACTACAATTCTGTTTTTTACTTCTGTACCTTTGACTAATATGCCTCACGTAAGAGCACTCATGCAGTATTTATTCTTCCATGACTGACAGATTTTACTTAACGTAATGTCTTCAAGATGCATACATGTTGTTCTAAATGCTAGGATTTCTTTTTCATTGACGCTGAATGATACTCCATTCCTGAGTGTATGTATATGTTCAAAATCACCAAATTGTATATACTAATTATAGAGAGTTTTTTGTTTTGTTTGTTTTTGTATACCAATTATACCTTAATAGAGCTGGGAAAAATAATTAATATTTTTGTTTCTATTTATTCTTGCATATTTGAAGAGCTCAGATTGTGAGCTTATTGTAATTCATTGTGATCTGTAGAAAACATATTAGCTTGAAATTTGGATGGCCAGCCCTAGAGAGAGCATGCTTATTTTCCCTAACAAAAGCCAGGACATGCTAATGTAATGAACTGGGACAACCCAGCCCCATCCAGGGTCCCGACTGAATCCAGGCATCCCATCCTCATTTCTTAGAACAGATGCAGAGCCCAGGCATCTGAAAGGCCCTCACAGATCACTGTCCTGCCAGGGCTCCCGCTAAGCTTTCATGCTTCCCCTTACCTGCCTGTGTCTGGAGGTTCTTCCTAATTCCTATGAGCTCTGCAATGAAAGGGTACTCATGCAGTTTTCTGGAGGTTTTGCAGTTGAAATTTAGTCTGGACTACCTGGTTTAATATATTAATATTTATTTATTTTTCTTTTTTTTTCCTACTTTCATTTATTATTATTATTTTTTTCTGGTTTCTTCCAGGCAACCATTAGCTCTGTGAGGTCAATCCCTGCAATTTGCTCATAACTATATCAGGCAGGGTATACAGTAGTTGTCCAAATAGTACTTGTTGAAGTGGTAGACAATGTATTATAATTATCATAAGATACACAGTAATAAGATATATGTCATAAAATTCACTTTCTTGTTATTTTTCAGGGTTTTATTTTTATTCTCCAGTTTCATAGGTTGACATAAAATGTTCTTAGTATTTTTAACTATGATCATGTTTGTTGCTATGTTATTAATTTGTATTTCAAGGCTTTTTTGGTGAATGACTTTATCCTTGTTTTTAATTAATAATTTCAGAAGTATGTAATAAAAATATGACAGAGCAAATTATCAGTGGTTTTAAAATTATTTAGTTGCACAAAAGTAAAAATTATTTTGTCTTTACATATACAGATTTATTCTGCTAAGAGCAAATTATGTAGCCTTGAAATAGCAATTTTATTACTCTTCAGCAAATCTTACATCATGTAAATCCATCAGCCATGGCTGTTTTCTTTATTGAATTTGAGAAGAAGAAATTTAGGTTCTTTTTAAGCTGTCAGAATAAGAGAGTTTCATAAAATATATTAGCAAATGATAAATATTTAGCATAGTTACTGCTGTCAAAATCATGGACTGCCTGTATTTCAAATAGTAAACAGAGATAAAATATTAGTAGTAAATCTTTAAAGCACATTTATTTCTTTATCTTTCAAATTTTTTTAGGTATTACATATTTCCTATAGGAAGAATATAGCTGAGACTGTTTTATTTTAGATAAATAAAAATATAAAGAATGAGAACTACATTGAATTAGAAGTCGCATAAATATTCATGTTTTATCTTACATAATACTTCATTTAACATATTTGTCCATATCCTGTTATTAAAACAACTGATTTTTCTGTTTCACTTCTAACTTGGAGATGTAATATAATTAGAGTTATCTATTTTTGGTTATTCTTTATAAATATCTATGTAAAGTCTTCATCACTTAATTGTATTCATTACTTTTATTTTTTTCTGCCTGGTTTCTAATTTCATCTTTTCCACCTACTTGCAACATACTCTTGGGGAGATTTAACTTATTTTTACATCAGTTTCCTCAGGATTGTTTGGAGAATTGGATAATTTTATATTTGTTTCTAACTTGGAATAGCCTCTAGCACATACATTATAAATATACTGACAATGTTTGCTGAATGCAATATGCTTTAATCAATTCTTTTCAAATAACATTGTCATCTAACCTGAAATACTCCAACAAGTTAAATGTAGTACATGTGGAATCTGTAATACTGGGGAGTAGGTAATTAGGGTAATGCTTACATCCTAGATTTTAGGTCCTATGTTAAAAAATGTTTTACTATAAACATGAGTTTTATAATTTGACTCAATGGATAAGTAAATGTGATTTTATTGTACAGCAAATATACACGTATATGCATATACATGTATAGAAATGAATATTTGGTTATAGTCAAGGTAGCAATGTTCAAGAAGTGTGAACATTATGAAATAAATATTTGCAATACAGAAACTTATGGAGAGAACAGTGTCTTTAAGAATAGTAATGAGTTATATTTAAAAACCTTTTATCAAAATGTATTCTTGATTAACTTTTAATCAAATTCATTTTGATTAGCTCCCTTTTTTTTTTTCATTTTTCCTCTGTCTATTGTATGTAGACCTAAGTGTGCTTGGAAATACATTTTCAAATTATATATAACCAGTCACATCTCTCAATTTTACTGCTACTGTATTCATAGATCTCTTTTCTCTGGAAATCACTATGATTTTTTGTGAATGAAGTGTGCACCAATATCTTATCTGCCCATTTAAGTAAGGGGAAAGGGAAATCACAAGATAACATTACGTTATTGGTTTTACAAACTATAGGACATCTTGTAAATGCAGAGAGAAAATTGTGTAGGCCACTAAAAGAACAGTGTGCTGCTTCTACCTTTTAAAATCCTTCCCTATTTGGAGTGAGGTTTTTCTTTTGCGCCACCACAGAAAACCCAGTGATTATTAATAACATGCATAATAGCGTGTCACAGTTATTTGTGTGCTTGAATCTACTGGATTGCACACTTATCTATTAAAATACGTATTAATTATATCAATTGAATCTATCAGAATGAAAAGGGTAGAAACATTTGTGTTTGTTTTCCTCTCCTCCTTTCCTTTCTCTCCTTCTCTTTATCCCCATCAATGTCTATACTTTGACTCCTGCAAATATACCTGATAAATTAGTGGCCAGGATCTGAGCCAAGGCAAGACCACAGGCTTGGAAAGGATATCTTTAATCACAAAAGGAAAGTCACTAGAAATACTAGAATAGTAGTTTGGAACATAGACATTTACAAAATCCAAAGCGCTAGATTTGGGAAGTGCATCCTGAATTCTTTCCCTCGGAGTCAACATGAGAAGTTGTGATCTACGCCACCCTTTATCCTTGCTTCCCATTCCAATGTAGGCTTCTTCCACCATGAAAGAAGAGAAGAAATTTGTCTGGTGGATGTTTTTGGCAGCAGGAATCAGGCATGTGGAGTCCTGCCCTTCTGTCTTTTCTGGTCGGCCTGCATGACTCAGTGCTCTCAGGTGGTTTGAGAGGGGTGTGCCTACCCTCCTGTCTGACTGCAAGGGAAACCCGTGTCTTCCTGGGTTTCCAGAAATATTAGGGATTTCATTACTGCCCTACCACTAAACTGGATTGCCTAACAGCATCTAGGTAATATTTTGATTTCTATCTGTTCAGATTCGTCTATCTCATCTGGTTCAAAACTAAGGAGAAAAAGTTTGTTATCTATTATGCCTCATAAAGTCCTATCAGAGAGTTGACTTATCAGGTTATCAATAAGTATTTTCAATAGATTTCAGTAAATTGCTTTACTTTCAGGGCTCTGCATAGAGAGACATTAGGTATAAATAATGTAATATGTATTACTATAAATTTAACTGAACTTGATTAAAATTTTAGAGATTCTTTTTTAACAATTCTATTCAAATTTAATTAAAAAATAATGTCCAGGTGAATTTTGCTGTTCATTTTTAAAGCACTGTCTTTCTCCTTCATCTAATTGTTTGAAGACCTTGGTCAAAATGTTTTCTCTTTGTTTAAAGGTTACAGATAACTTCTGAATATCTGCAATAGTAAAAGAAAAGGAATATATATTTGCAATTTGATGTAGGATATTCATGAAATTAATCATGGAATGCTTTCATTTAGAAAGAACCACATATCTAGACAGCAGATTTTTAACATTCTTTTGGTGAAATTTGAATTGCAGATAGTCTAATGGTAATACACTCAAATCATTGAGTCTGTTTATTAATTTGCATATTGCTACAGTATGCATGGGGGTCCTTAATCCTTAAATAGTCTGACTGAAAACATAATAGAATATCTCAGTAATTTAAATATTGTATTTTGCTTAGTTCCTTTTTTGATGGAGAGAGCTCTTCTAGTGTTTTTTTATAAAATGGCAATTGAAAAAAAACTTGTCATTTATTGAGACAATGTAAGTCTACATAAAAAAAAATCCTAGAAGATAAGGATCAAATATGAATCAGGGAAATGCATAAATTACATAGTCTGAAAATAATAAATCAATTTTGTTTTTGTTATAATAATCATGGCATTACAGTATGTAGCTTACTGAGTTTAACCCACAGCGCTCCCAAAGCTGTCATACTTGCTTGTTCAATGGTGTCTCTGGTTTAAACTAAGAAATGAATAATAAATATGTAGCTTAGCAACCATCGACATGGTAAACTGAAATCAGTCTAGGATGCTTAGAAATGGTTGTGGATACACTTTTTATTAGATAATATCATTAAAAATTTAATTACTATTTAACAAGATGTTAAATTGCTAGTTATCAAAAATGTACAATATTTGTGATCTCAGTCCTTTTATTTTTATACAGTGTAATTTTTTCACAAAGAACACTTTTTAGAACAAAAGACTTCAAAATATAGCAAGTATGCTGATTGTCTTGGAAGCGAAATTTTAAATACTAATTTTTTAAGTACAAAATGGTGATAGAACTGCTTTTCTGTGTTCTGAAAAACCCACAGACATCAAATCCATTGGATCTTAACGGCTGCAACATCAAGTCTTTCCCAAACCTAAGTCACTCTCTATGTAAATGATGTAAAAATATTGAAGCCAATATAAAGAAAACAAATAGGAACCTTTGGAGACTTTACTAACTTTTGACAGCATTTATGATGATTTAATTACTTTGTCTGGTTGAAATACTTGTTTCCCTCCCAGATTTCATGTTGAAACTTAATACCTAATCCAACAGTATTGGGACCCTTATGGGAGCTATTTAGGTTATGAGAGTTCTGCCCTAGTGAGTGGATTAATGCCTCTGTAAATGCAGTTTGTGTGAGTGGGATTTCTCTCTCTTCTGCCCTTCTTCCAATGTGAGGACACAGAGTTCCTCCTCTCAGTGTTCAAGGCACCATCTTGGAAAGAGAGGCACACCCCAACCTGCCAGTGCCTTGATCCTGGGCTTCCTAGCCTTCAGAACTGTGAGATATTAAATTTCTTTTTAATTATAAATTATTCAGTCTGACGTATTCTTTAAAGCAGCACAAAATTGACTAAGATATTATTTTAATGTTGTTTTAATATCTGTCCACCTATTTTCTCCCTATGGCATTTTCCCATTTATTTTATTGACATTTAAAAAAATGGTTCTTGTTGGGTATAGTTATTTATATGAAACAAATCCCTTAATCATATAATGACTGATGTTCTTGAATGCCTTTTAACTGTAATATATCATAATTTTCCCTTAATTACCATGAGCTTATACAAATACTAAAAGAAATATTTAAAATATTAAAATAATGTTAAATTTTAAAGTGACATCAAATTTGAATATATGTATAAATACTAAAATTGATATTAAATTTAAACTTTAAATTTAAAGGTGAAGAGGTAGAGTTATGATCCAAGAATACAGAAAAATAGATTTTACAATCTATGGGAGCACTGCATGTGTTATTCTTTACCTCAGTCTTTATTATAAATAAAACTAATAATAATCATTTAAAACGTTTAGATAGGCTTTTTAAAAATATACAGGCAATGCATATTAATCTATCACAATTATTTCTTTTAAAAATACCCTATGTTGAAAGATACTTCTACATGCTACAATAAATCCCAAGAATCATAAGACTCACATCTCCCATCGGGCAAACAAATAGATGAAATATAAAACATGCTCCCATGGAAAAGTTACAAGCAGCAACATGCATTGTCTAAAGGGCAGTATAGGCATCTACTTTAGGCACCAATGCCAGCTCTAGCTATACTTACATACTCTTAATATCTCAGGTTTGATTATTCTGTAAATTTTCCATGCCCTTTTTTTGTCTCTATAACTACATTTTCTATTCACTATTACTTTATGAACATTTCATAGGTCATGAGAAAGAAGAAATTCAATTATTAAATATTTAATTTATTATTTTTGTCTTAAGATAACTGAGAATATAGAGCAATTTTTATATATGTGAACTCTCATTATAAATGTGAACCAAATATTTGAGAAAGGCAGCTGCTACAAGCTATAAAAATGTTTGAAAATTACTGTGAATTAATTTTTTGAATCATGTCTCAAATGATAGTTATCATAGATATAGTAAAACTGTTTCTGAGTCTTTTGAGGAATGCCATTTTGCATACTTGTATTAAGAGGGAATTAATAAATCATAAGTAAAGGCTAAGAACACCATGTCTGTTTCCAATTTGAAGTGTGGTTTGGCATCATTTTCTGAGGTTGATCTCAGAAAGGCTTTGCTGTGTAGTGTTCATTCACTACCATCATTGTTACCTAATATCATTTTGTAAAGATTTGCCTAGAGACTTTGTACCCTGTCAGGGTACAATTTCATTCACAAATTCTCTCTTCAAGCTGTGTATCTCTTATGCTTAGAAAGGAAACATTCTACAGCCCAGTAGTGCCTCTTGCATTAAACAAACAAAAAAGTGTCTGCATGACACCTGTATAGATCAGCCCTAAAGGCGCTTCAGACTTAGTCACAATCAATATTTTTTTCTTACTCATGGAAATAATTAGCCTTTTTTAGTACATACAGCAATAATTGGAGTTTTGCTTCATAAGAGTCAATAGAAATACAATACAAAATGCCTTTCACAGATGTTTGCTTTGAAGACATATTACCTACAGAAAATTCACTTTTCTAAGTTAAGTAATATTTTTTCTTGATAGCTAGGATTAGACCAAAGTTTTAAAAATATATAAAATATTTTCTCTTATGTGTATTTTAGGTTTTAAGTAATTGGTACATTCATATATATGTATACAGCAGACTGTTAGACTAACGTAGCTCAAAATTTCACTAAAAATTTTTATGAATTTCCATAAATGTTAAGCATCAATATTAGAAAATTAAATATACTTCGAATAGTAATGGGTTATCTTAAAACAGCCCTTAATGTTCTTATTTTGATTAAAAAGTTGTGTGAATTCATGTAGAAATTTTGGAAAGTGTAGAAAATATTACATATATGAAAAGGAATACTTTTTAAACCATTAAATTTTATTCTGCAAAATATTTTAATAGGTAATTTATAAAGTATATGGAGTAATACGTTTAAATAAACCCAGTAAGTGGTATTTAGGTTACCTTTTCACATTCCTGATTATTACTTTTGCAATCACTGGGTCAAATGTTGGCCACATTTTAATTTATTCATCTGCATTGCCAACATTGTTTCAAAAAATGATATCAATTTACTTTCAATAGCAATGAAAAAATAACTTGTAATTCCTATGACTATTTAGACATATTTTTGGGTTTCTGTCTTATTTAAATCCATCATATGTCTATTTCTCTCATGATACCTCTTTGTCTTAAATATTTTTACTTTAATGTGTTTGAATGCGTAGTATTAGGATTGCAGTGTATTTATTTTTTAAAAATTTCTTGGCTTTTTCTTACATTCATATGGGCAGGAGACTTTCCACATTATTGTTCTAAGTTCCGAAAGCAAATTTCATTATGATCCATGTGATCTGGATAATATTAAATTTTGCTGATTAATTTAGAGATTGGCTTTCTACATCACTGATGATATTTTCTACCACAAGGAATGTCCTGACACTATGCATATCATCTTTTAAAAAACTTTCTTTGTTTTCTTCATGTATATCCTATACATCCTGATGTAATTTATTCTTAGATATTTTATACAATATTTTTGCTAATATTAATTTGATCTTATGTTTATTATCATTCCTATTAGGTTGGTTCTTGACTTTAAGAAGTGCTATTGGATTGTATGTTTTATTTTGTAACATATATCCAGATTAACCCTGATATCTTTTCATAAGTTATCAGTTTATAGTCTTTTACATTTATATGCAAAAAATTATGATTGCTATTTTTTATCATACATTAAGTTCTGGGATACATGTGCAGAACGTGCAGGTTTGTTACATAGGTATACACATGCTATGGTGGTTTCCTGAACCCATCAACCCCTCATTTACATTAGATATTTCTCCTAATGCTGTCCCCCAACCCAGTGTGAGATGTCCCCTCCCTGTGTCCATGTGATTATTTTATCTCTATATTTATAATATTGGTAATTTTAAAAGACTTTAAAATATTTAGTTGGTCAAAATTTAAACTATAGCACTAAAAAAAAAAAAAAAGATTGAAAAGCAAGCACCTTAGGTTCTCTTTCTGCTTTTATAGGTTTGTTGCAGTGTTTTGCCATTAAGCGTGATGATGATGATGATGAGGACTGTAGAGACTGTCTATCAGTCTATGGAACATCCTGCTTATTGTAATGCCCTGCATTCCTATTTTCTTAAATGAATTTTTAAATTGTAATCAATTAATTTAAAAATTTAATCAAGTGTTTTTGGGGCCATTATTGAGATGATTTAGAGTTATTTTTCCCCTTCTATTGAGCAATTTATGGGATGAATTCTATGAATAACCTCTTGGTAGCAAAAACATTTCTGCTGTTTTAGAATACAGGCTTCTTAACCATGTTTTATTATTCGACTAGTTTACTGCTGAATTCAGTGTTCTATTTTACTTGGAATTTGTCCAGTTATTCTTAATTTGCTTCCATGTAAAGTTGTAAATACTTATTTCATCTCAAATATTTGTTCATTTTGATGGCCTAAAAAATGATTTTTTTTTTCGTCACATGGAAAGCCAAATTTACTCTGGATGTGTGCATAGGTAAGATGCTATTTATAGTCTTTACCCTTTAAGGTATTAAGTTACTTTTTGAAAAGGAGAGTTATGATTTGATTTTATATAAATCAGTGGATTAAGGGAAGATGGCTTTATTTAGACCCTGTTATTATTAGCTACAAGTTTTTGGATCTTACAATTAATTTGAGTAAAAATATAGGTGCAGATAAACTCCTCGAAATAGTATAAAATTCAGTATGAACATTGAAGGAGTCTTGTCATTTGCATGTCTAGGGAAAGCCAACTGTCTTCCAGTCTACTAGTCTTTGTTTTGGCTAAATCAGCCCATATGGAGATACTGAAAGCAATAACCTTGCAGGCATTTACAGATCCAAATATAAGCTGATGAAAATCAAGCCTGGTCATGTAGTGATCCATTCCCTAACTGTGACATCTTTGAAGTTGTCCAATGCCAGAAGCATAATGTGGAGGTAACAATTCAAGTCTTAGAGTCAGACTGTAAGCACACAAGATGCTACCAACATATAATTACATGTTTAATAAATGTGTGGTTATATTAATACCGTTGTTATAATCCTATTCTTGGATGAGCCCTGGTGCCCAGGGCTTACATTTATTGAACTGTCAGGGCAGTGATCACCTTTACTGGTGATTAATACATTCTTTCTGAAACTTCTTTTAATATGGCATTAGCCTAAGAATGACTATCCTTTCACAATATTGTCTAGAGAAATAACTATGCTGTTTCTAATGAAAGATTAAAAATGTCAAACATTGAAACAAATGTAAAAGCTAAGTTTTAAACTGTATTATACAAATAATTATTATAATAGTACCACTAATCCAATATTAAATTAAAAGATCAGAAACATGGAAATGAAAGAATGGGGAATATAAGTAGGCGAAGACTTTAGGTGTCAAAATATATTGATATATACTTTAAATTGATAATTATAACCATGTATCAAAATGTTTATACTTCAAACTAAGAATAAAGCCATCGGACACAAAAGAAGAATCAGAAACATATATATTTCCTCCAAATAAAATCCCAATAATTTTCCCAGTCAGAATTTATGTAGGCCAGAGTATAGCAAAATGTAAACACAAATATTTGTACAATAAAACCTTCAAAGTAGACATTAAAATAATTATTCTAAACAACTGGCAGAAAAGTCATTATCAGGTGATTATTTTAAAAGATACAGAAGTACAAAAGATACCAGCATTTTCCATGATTGCCCCAAACTGAAACAATATAAAAATATGTCTAGGATGGAAAGCTGTAGAGAAATGATAAAACAAAACACACACAAACGTAGCTGCACCTCACATACATAATGTTGAGTGAAAGAAGCAGATATAAAATGTTATATATGGTGTTGTTTTATTTATAGAAGTTTGCAAAGCATGCAAAATTGACTTGACAAGAGTCAGCCAGTGGCCACTGTGGTGAAGGGAAAGGCTGCAGTATCTTCTGTGCTGGCAACATTCTGTATTCAACGTGGGAGGTGGTATGCTGGTCTGTTCACTTTTTAACAGTTTATTAAGCAGTATAGTTAGTATTTGTGCACTTCATTTTGTTTAAGTTATACCTTAAATAATTTAAAAGTTTAGAACGTGTTCAACATGCTATCCAGTGGTAGTGAATGTACGTTGAAATAGGGAAGCAGATTAGTATATTTCTGAATAAAACATCACAGCAATACATGTTGACTTAAAAGCATTCTTTTCCTTTAGTCTAGTAATTCTGGAAAAATACAAACTCCAGGACAAATAGGAACGCTCTAGTTCATTTAACAGTATGAAACTAAAGCTTAAGACAATAGAAAAAAAAAGAATGAAAAAACAAGTCAGCCAAGCTGGTGCCTTTAGCTCAACTTTATGGGGAACTAAAGAACTCCTAAAGTAGGATAAAATAAAGAAAATGATATTTATTAAAATTCTTTATTGGATGAAGGCTGTATATGATTGAATGCAGACAAAATAAAGATAGGATAAAAATGCAGTTTCCTTTAGAAAAGAAATAGTTAATGGCTCAGCTATGAGATGAGCTATCATGCAATCTTTAAAAGACACATTTGCAAAAACTTGCTTCCTCACTTTCATGGAGACATAATTAAGCAAAATAAAAAAAAATTAGTAGGTGAAATGGACTATGGTGGATACTTCAGGCTGGCAGATCCATTCTGCTCTCCTCCCCTGATGTCTTCCTTTTGAGTTGCTGAAAAGCCTAAAAAGTGATTTTTCTGAGCTCCCTAGCAGCATGAGGTCAGGATACTGGTTAGGTTCTACCAGTTCCCGGCACTCTCCCGAGACTTGGAAGGCAGAAGTGACTCAGAGTCTATGCTGGTTTTTGTTTTGTTTTGTTTTGTTTGTTTGTTTGTTTGCTATTGGAATAGGCACATGAACCTGTTTGTCAACAAGCACCTGTGGCTAGGGTGGTATTTCATTCCAGAATGTGGTCACTGGACTTCAGGGTGTCCAGGACAGTTGAAACAGTGGCCACTCTTCCCAGGTCCTGGTTCTCTCTGTATCTAAACTCCTTCATATTTCTGGTTTGATATAGGGAGTAAAATCTTTGTAAGTGAGTTCTGCAGTGGCTGGGACCATTTTTGGTGGTCCAAGATAGAGCTTTCTCCTCCAGAATCATGTTAAATCCCTTTTTTTCTTAACATATATAAAGTTTCCTTCATTGAGCACAGAATGATACAGTGATTTAAACAGGTTCATTCATTTATACAATACATATTTACTTAGGGCCGGTTATGTCCCGTCATTATTCTAGGCCTTGGTGAAAAAACAGATTCTATATACAGAGCAAGTTCCTCACTCTGGAACAGTTTATATAGGACAGGTAGTCAATCAAGAAAAACCAAATGAAATCTGACTGTATACTATCTAAGAAAGATTACTTTTTTGTTTTGTTTTGCAAAAATAAATAAAACAGAGGCAGCCTTGAGGGCACAGGTGGTATAGGTTGCAGTGTAAATAGAGTGGTCAGATGAGATCTCATCAAGGAGGTGATACCTAGCGAAGATTGGTAGGAGGTCAAGTAACATGCCTAGGAGATGTCTGGGGTAGAAGGAAGGGCTAGCCAAGGCCCAAAAGGCAGAACAGTCCCAGAATGTTTGAGAAATGGCAGGGCAGGCTTTGTGTTTTAAGCGGCAGTGAGGCAGAGTATGGGAGAGGTCAGAGCTGACAATGAGTCCAGTTATTTGGAAAAACTTGTAGGATATCTGGATTTAACTCTGAGAGAAAGGGGGAGTATGGTGAGTTTTGAGGGAGGATTGATGTATTAGGAGGAATGAGCTGCTGAGAACAGACTGTAGATGAGCAATATTATAAGTCCCAATAAGGAGGCTATTGTACCAATTCAGGAAAGAGTGCTGACTTGGAATTCAAGAGGGAATGACAGCTGTGGAGGGAGAGTACTTATCATTGGATGACTGAGTTTTATTTTCATGTTTTTACTTTACTTTGTTTTTCAAATTTTCTACAATATGCATGTTTTACTTAATACTAAAATATTTTGTGAATTAAAATTTACAGATAGCAAAATACAGATAATAAAATGACTAAAGGTGATAAACATATTCAATACCAGATATAAAACACCTAGAGAGAGGGAAAGGAGAGGAAAGGAAAAAGAAGAGAGAGGGAGAGGGAAATAGGAAACCCAACCAATAAAGTAAGAGAGTTAGGAATAAATCTTGTTTGCAAGGGAAGTTTTATTGGACTAATTTGCCCTCATACGGTTAGGAAGAGATGGGAGGCATAAGGGATAGAAAGATGGTATGGAGATCTTGATACTGTCAGAGAACTATTGGCTTGGGAATGCTAGAATAGCTGAACTCAGTCGTTAGGACTCATCGAACAGAGATATTTGGAATCAAGATTTATCCTAAGCCATTGACTCCTAAAAAAAAAAAAAAGCATCCGATTAGTGCCTGCCTATTTCCCTTTTAGGTGCCAGATATAGGGCAGTGAAAAAACACACAAAGCCCTTGGCCTCATGAAACTTGGTGTCTCATTAGTCTATAAATAAACTAAAACAGAAATTTCTGAAATTATATCATAATTTCTTACTCCTGATAAAGAGTGAGAGTGAGTTGATCTAGAATTATTTAGAAAGACATGTAAGGAGATGGGAGAATAACTTTTCAGACAGAAAGGAGATATTTTTGAAGATGAGAAATGAAGCCAGTGAGCTAGAGATAAAATGGGGTGAGACATCAACCCTGTTTGTCAATGATTCCATTATAACCTTGTTCTAGAGAAAAATCCATGCAGAATTATCTCTGATTAAAGCATATGACATTTAACCATTGTAGTTCAATACTTTCAAAAGTTTTATCTTCATTTATTCCTAACAGTTTAAAAAAACAATGAAGAATAACATGGATATGTTAATTTATGTTGTACTGGAATTAGCATATGAATATGTATGTGGATATATACTATTTTTATACTATTTTATACTATTTTTTCATAAGCAGTAACCATCCCCACCCCCAGCCCCACTCTACCCCTAACATCCTTCTGCTTTCTATGTCCAGGGATTCAGTTTATTTGATTTTTAGAATCCACAAATAATATGATAATTTTAAAGATTATATACACATACACAGGTACTCACTTACACATTTTAGTTGTGATATTTTCTTCCCCAACCTTATAACCAGGCACACTCATTTGGAGTGCATAGCCTTTGTCAAAGACAAAAGATGCTGTCTAATTCTCTTCTCCAGCCATATATCAATGCCATTTTTAATTTTTACTACATTATATTTTTAATAAAACTAGGTGATTATATTTTAATTTTCTAGGGATAACTGGAAAATAATTTTAGTTTTTTTGTTGCTAAACCAGTTTGCTTTCCTCGTTTTATTTTATTCATTAGAATGTATATCTTTTCTTCCAAGCTGTAATTTCCTTCTATAAAAATTAGAGTCTCTCATAGTAGCCAATAAAAATATATTTGACAAATGACTAAGAATCTAGTAAAATATTATAGTAACATTTTATAACATACTTATTAATCAAGTAATGTATCTCCCATATATTTTTCTTACAAAATTGTACATCACTATTCTGTGAAGAGAAAATTTTATATGTATTCATATACTTTCAAGTTAGCATCACAAACCACAAGTATTTGTACCATACATTAAAACATAGGTTTTAAAATGAGTGCTTTTATCATCTACTTATTTGTGTTCATATTATTCAATTTCCATTTTTCAGAAGCATACTTTTCTTTCTATAATTGGAAGTATACATTAATTGGAGAGGAATCCTGAGGAATGATTGAGGGTTTTTTTTTTAGTATACTTTATGTAATTTTGGCAGGTATATGAACTCTTTCAGACATTAGTAAATTTCAGAAATTTAGTAAATCATTTCTCACTCTCATAATCCTTATCTACATGCCAAAGTGAAGTGGACATTTGGCAGTTGACCAGTTAATTTGATCAATGCAGATGCCAAACAATATTATGCAGGAAAAAATATAACTTGGCAGCCTAAGTGAGGTCTTAATGGACCAAATAGTTTGATGCAACTGCATGGGTAGTTTCCCTGCCTTGTATGAGTTGACTCTATAAAATTCACAGAACATTTGACTGGTTGAGTATATGAAGTCAAGCAAATGTTTTCAAATTTCATTATTTTACCAGCCAGTGATAAAATATATTGAATTCTGTTTTCCCTCAACTATACATGAAATAATGCAGTAACAATCCCCTATGTTCATTCATAGCCTTTAACAATTTGAACAGAAATTTTGAAAAAAAAAATTTATTTATAAAGGTATCAGCTAAAATACTCATTACTGTGTGTTTACTAGGAGATTGCATTTATTATTCATGAACAAACTCACAGGAGACTTTTTCACTCTGTTTTTTAGCTTTAAGATTAACTTTATCTCATATTTACAGAATAAAGTTAATTTTATGAAATGTTAGATAATTTGTCTTACCTGATTTTTGGATGGAATGAAGCTGGTCTCATGCAATTATTGTCTAGGGGATAATCAGAGCTGCACATTTTAAAGAGTGAAAAAATGATTCTGGAGAATAACACAAAAATTGTCACAATAACAAGAACAATATAACATTTTATCAAGAAAAAAAAAATTCCAAAAGAAATTTAGATGGAAATTGTCCCCGTGTATGGAGAAATGCATTAGTTTTGCCTGACTTTTGTGTTTGCAAATGGATCTATGCCTTTGGTAGAAACATTCTGTTTTCAGCATGACAGAAACACTTTCCTGCAATTGTATTAGATTGTGCTAGACCATGTGTATATGTAATGTGGCCTTATCTAGACTGAGAAGCACTAATATACTTTAATAATTTAAAAATTATTAACAGACTTTCATAAACATTATGAAGAAAATATGTGTATTCTATCCTTAATACACAAATTATAAATATTGATTTTATTGACAGTACATCTAAATTGATCAAGTATTATTAAGAGAATATATTTAAGGCATGCTACATAAGTAGAGCAGATAATGCAATATTTAGAGCTCAGAACGTTTCATGTAATAATTAGTTTAAAATTTTAACCCTATTCAATTTTCTACATATAAGGTTTTACTTAACAGTTTGCTATACATGCTTTGCATGAATGATTTCTATTCAATATTTATAGCATCAAAATATTTAAAAAGACAGAAAAATATATGTGCCTCCATTTTCAATTATAGACTTGAGAAGATACTCAGATTTGCCAATAAAAATCAGGAACATATTTGTAGATTTATTTTTCCTCCCCAAAGACATTTACAGGGGAGTGATAGAGGACGTTAACATCATTTAAGTGTCTATTTTTTAGCATTGCAAATGAGAAAAGAAGAGATTATAGCCACCACTCTTATAAGTAAAATCATCATGAGTAGCAGGGGCTAAGTAGATTCTCTGTGCAGGAAAGTTAAGATTTTCTCTACTCTGTTTATAGTAACCAGTTTGAGTTCAAAAGTTAGCACTCAAGGTAAGTACATTTTAATGCACATTATCTCATTTATTTATTCTGGTAAAATATGAGCTTCCTAGGTCCAGAACTGTGTTATCTTTGTAACACAGAGGCAAAAAAAAAAAAAAGTTTAAAATTTGCTCTCTATGAGCTACCACTGGCTGGTTCCAATACACTGTCTCCTCACAGCTCCTTCACTCTCAAAGTTCTGGAAATCAGGCATTGGCAAATTACTTGTATAAACAGCTAATACACAAATTCAAAATGCCAGAAATTGCAGAGTAAATCTATAGAAAGGTGATGTCAATTTGCTGAAAGAAACCGTAAACGGTTTCCTAGTGGAACATGTAGTTCTGGCGCTTCTTCCCACGGGGACTTTGAAACATGTGTGAGCTGTGCCTTTTCTTTTGATGACCCAAGCTTTCTAACTATATTCTTCTCTCTAGAAACTGTTTTTCACCTATGCCCTTTCACACACTGAATTCATTACTAGCTCTGGAGCAACACTGGGCCCATGTTGCATAACAGGCAACCTTTAGAAGTTAGGTATAGAGATAAGTTTAGTTTTAGATAAACTGTCACTTATTATTCTAGTTTTATTTTAATTATTTACCTAACTTTGGCTTTGAATGCATCTTTTTTAGAAAGACCAATACAGAGTGAGAGATGAAACTCAAATATTCCACATTGAAGGATTTATTTTTGTGTATTACATGTCATCATATTAAACTGTATTGTATTTCCAGACTTTGCATGAGAGTACTTTAATGTACTAATTAATATTGACTTATAGAATAGTTTTGATAATTTCATTATCTAATAGATATTGATTTCTTGATATAAAGACCATTCTAGAGAATTACATTTTAATTAGAGCTATAGGTAGGTATCTAAGTCCCATGTTTTGGAGATAATATGAGTTTGTAAATAATATATACTACTTCTCAGATCAGGTTAAATACCTGAGTTAGCTTTGGGGCTCAATAGCTAAGTTTCATTTTAGTGGAAAAAATAAAAGCCTGAGAAGTCTACACAATTTGTATATCTGTAATCTCACATCTTGTTCACAAAGCAAATGGTCTGTCAAAAATGATGGTGAATTTTGTTATTCCATGACAGAATAAAGTTTCAAAGGATAATATTTAATAACAAAGTGTACAATATTCTTAGGAATGTCTGAATTCAGTGTAATAGAAGGAAACCCTTTCAATCTTTTCTACATAAATTTATATTTTCAGTTTTATATATTTTTGAAGTGCTATCCACAGGTTTAATATACATTGTTGATACTGAGAGATATGAAAATGAGTAAGAGAAAACCACTACTCTCATAAAACATACACTCTATATTAGTCAGTGTCTAGCCAGTAAATAGAAATACTCTAGATCTATGAACAGAGGCGATTTAATAGATGCAATTTAAGAGCTGAGAAGCTATGTAAACTGCTACTAGGTAACCTATAGATTAGTAATGGTAGGAAAAAGCTACTGGGTGGAGAGAGACACCAGTGTGAACAAGGGTTGCCAGACCCTGCAGCTGGAGCTATGTGGCAAGAACTGAAACTACTGTTGGTGCTTCTCTACTCAGAGGAAAGAGCTATCAGATAGCACTTTGAACCACAGTGGACAGGCAACAGTAGCAAGATCCAGATATCAGAAGAGAAATGCTCTTGGGTTTCTCTGATCCTGCCTGCCAGTCTTCTGCCCGCATCTTCTATTGGCTGAATCTACCAGGAAGCCACTAGCAAGATGCCCTGGGTAATTGATTTCTCTGCAATCAAGCAGAGAGTGGAGAAAAGGAAGGAATAAAAACTATCAACAGAGTAAATTGACCACCTACACAATGGGATAAAATATTCACAAACTATGCATCTGACAAAGGTCTAACATCCAGAATCTGTAAGAAACTTAAATCATCAAGCAAAAATCAAAACAAATAATTTCATCAAAAAGTGGACAAAAGACACGAACAGACACTTCTCAAAAGAAAACATACAAATGACCAACAAACATATGGAAAAAATGCTCCTCATCACTAATCATCAGAGAAATGCAAATCAAAATCACAATGAGATACCATCAAACTAGTCAGAATGGCTATTACTAAAAAGTCAAAAAAATACATGCTGGTGAGGCTGTAGAAAAAAGGGAATGCTTATACAATGTTGGCAGGAATGTAAATTAGTTCAGCCACTGTGGAAAACAGTTTGGAGATTTCTCAAAGAACTTAAAAGCAGAACTACCATTCCACTCAGTAATCTAACTACTGGATACATAGCAGAAAGAATATAAATGATTTTATTGTGAAGACATAGGCACACAGATGTTCATCACAGCAGTATTCACAAGAGCAAAGACATGGAATCAACCCAGGTGACCATCAACAGTGACTTAGAAAAAGAAAATGTAGTACATATACATTATGGAATATTATGCAGCCATAAAAAATAAAACCATGTCCTTTGCAGCAACATGGATGTAGCTGAAGACAATCACCCTAAGCAAATTTACATGGGAATGGACAGCAAAATATTGCATGGTCTCACTTATAAGTGGAAGGTAAACATTGAGCACACCTGGACACAAAGACTGGAATAATAGACACTGTAGATTACTAAAGTGCAGAGGGTGGGAGGCATGGGTTGAACAAGAACCTATTGAATACTATGCTCACTACCTCGGTGATGATTTCCGGACCCCAAACCTCAGCATCATGCAATATTTCCATGCAGCAAACCCACAGATGTACCCAATGAATCTAAAATAAAAGTTGAAATTGTAAAAAAAAGAAAAAATTAACACTGGGCCAACAGGAATAAACTCAGAAATATAATACCTGAAAAAATATAATAATATAATACTCCAAAAAGACAGTACTGGAATCAATAATATAGTTGAAAGTAAAATCTTCATGATTATGTCATTTAAGTACATTTTGGGGTTAAGTGCCACTACCCACTAACATGTTTCAGTATTATTGATGTGAAAGAGTTTTGTACCATCATATGGTGTGGACGATGGAGATAGTTTGGCAAAGATTGAAATTAGGTTGGTTTGGATTTGAGTGGCAAGTGTTAGCATATTTTTTGTGAATATTTATCAAAGATAACTAACATCACAAAGTAGGTGTGTATTGCATGGACAACTTTTATGCTATGAGTACCTTTGTTAATTCTTCATCAAGTTATGTCCTCAAACCTTGCAATTATATTCATTTATTTCTGCTTAGTCAGGCTATTTTGCTGTTACCTCCACTCATATCTGTGCTTATATATTGTGCTTCCTAGTTATTCTATTTTATTTTTTGGCAATATTTAGTTCTTGGAAATCCATATTCCATCTTATTTTGTTCCTCTGCAAGTATTCTCTCACAATTCACTAATGAACGCCAATGTGTCAAACACAACCTATATATTTCAGTTTTTATTCTTCTCTACATTTTTGGGTCATTTAAAATATTGACTTCCTTTGAAAGTCTGGCATCTTTGGACACAATTTTTTTGCTTTCTTATAATACTATGAAAATGAAGATTAACATACCAAGTAAAATAAAAATTACCTTAATTATAGAACCCAAAGAATAAAATTGTCTACATCTTGGAATGTTTGGTTAATTGGACGTGTTGCAAATGGGAAGAGAAGCTGTGATATCTTTTTCATACTGCTGCCTTGAATAGGTTGTTTTTCTTTCACTCCTGATTAAAACATAGGAATAAATAGCATAGAGCTTCTACACTATTATTGGATGTTAACAATGGTCTAGTATGTCAACGGTTAGGGAATCCCATCTGTTATCGGTTTCCATGCCTCATCAGCCTCAGGTGGGGGACCTGCAGAGAGGAAGGGCTGTGTGCATCTGCATGCACTTGTTCCCACATCAGGCTTCCATGTCCTCTGTCTTGCTTAGGAGATTACCACACTCATAGTTTTTCAGAGTTGGAAGAGAGGAAAGCAGAAGAATGAATCTTGTGGACTGGTGCTATTGTTTTGGTCACAGGTGCTCTGCTGGTCATTAGAGGTGCAGGCACTGTCTGTTTCTCCCATTTGTTTGTCTCTTCAGATTAGCCACTAACCACTCCACCATCACCTCCAAAGTTCCTCCCACAGTCCCTTCCAAATACAATTCTTCTGTTGACAGCACCTCACCTATCCAATTGGTCCTTTCGAATGGAGTTTGTTATTTTGTTATTGTAGTTTTTAATGATGCAAGTCCAGCTCCTCTCTATAGGGTCCACTCATGGGTCATCCCAAACATTCATAGATTTGTGTTCCAAAAAATTCTGAAATTACAGGCAATCTCCTTGCTCCATAGCAACAGATTACTTTTCCTCATGTGAATGAGGCACCTCTCTGTCCCCCAAACTCTTGGTGGCACATGTTAATACTTCAGGAAGGTCTCTTCAGCCCCCTAGATTTGGCTGCATGTGGAGGCCAGTAACCCTGCTCTATTGCCAGGAGAAGCGGGGAGGACCCGAACAACAAGCTCTTCCAGCATCTCCTTGTGAACATGTAATCTTCCCATTATTCATGTTGGAGTAGAAAGCACTGAAGAGATACAGAATCCACCCTTTTATTTTCCTCTGGTCATCACCTTACCTGTTTATTGTGACTTCTCGTTTAGGGAGGTGGGAAGACCAAGAATCTGTTCTTTTTGGTCTAAGAGCTCAGGTAAAACTGGACAGATGGAAAGCCTCATTTTTTTTATTTATAGTAGGTATATTGTATATCATGTTATTTTATGTTTGTGTGTGTACAGTTATATGTAAATGATGAGAATCATTGTGGACATAAAATTGTGCGTTGTGCCTTTTTATTCTCCATTATATTAGCCTTGTTATTTTTGTATCATCAAAATTATTTCCACAGATGTTAAAGCTTTGTAAACTTCTACTTTAAGAATTAATTATAGTTTATTCAATTGGGCCCCAATCATATAGATGATTTCCTACATTTGTTATTACAAGTAATGTTGAGTAATTTTGAACATAAACCTTTTCTATATGTCTTGATACTTTCTTAGAACAGTTTTCTAGTTATGAAACATAGGGGAAATTTAAGAGCTGTTGACATACTCTGGTAAATTATCTTCTCTCCCAAAAAGTCATGAAAATTAACATGAAATGTTTGAGAGTATCCTTCTTGCCATTGCTCTATTAATATTTTTATTATATTTTCAGTTTTGGGGTTACTGTATTTTGTCTTCTGTTAATTTTCCTGTGTATTTCTTGATCTTGGAATCTGAGTTACTTCCTATTCATTTTATGAACATTTAATATGGTTTTACTTCTATTTGTCTTTCTAAGCACTTCTCTGTTGTCATCTATATTGGCCCTTCTGCTTAAAAAAAATAAAGTAGAAATTGTTTGGACATTGGGTCTGCAAAACTCAATATACATGTCCGTTTGTTTTCTTTAAATTATTCATTTCTCTAGAATTATGAAAAAAAGCAACAGCTTTGTCTATCAAGAGAGTTTGTTCAGTGCAGAACCACTTTCATATACAAGGGGTTGCCTGGGGAACGTGTAAAAGGCTGATTTATCAAATGAAATTAAGTATTTTCAACAGCAACAAAAAGTGTTTTCTCTGAACATTTGTAACTTGTGCAATTACAGGGCACTGAGTGTGGGTAGAGAGAATGCTGGAGACTTTAGTTATAAAGCATTATTTGGCTAAGTGTGCACAGCTTTAAGAAAAACTACGTGGGAGTAATGCATTTCCCACTGAGTCTGAGTCACTTATCTCACTTTCTCTACCCCATCAGGGCCTGTAAAATAGAAAAATAACTTGTGATTCCATCTAAAATTTTGGTGACTAACCATTAATGCTTTAACTTAATATTTGCATGTTCTCTAGAGATGCAAAATGCTGCGTGAAAGCTAAATTATATTTGTTACTTATAGTTGTGATTTAGCTATAGGATTAATAGTCATATTTGCAATTCTTTAGAAATCTTTAAATATCACACTGAGTAAGGATACATTATGTAGTAGATGAAAATGTATTTCCTAGTGTTACAGAACTTTACTCTTAGAGTTAATTGATGATTAATGTATGCTGTTATCAGAAAACAAGTCTAAATTCACATTATTTTTGTTTAGCCTACATTGTAAGAACTAATTTATATATTCTTATGATACTTATGAGATACCCTCAAGATAACACACATAGAAAGACATACATAAATAAGATGTAAAAATAATATAATCTGGCCTATTAGGCTCTATAATTTTTTCCTGCAATGTTTCCAGGTACACTTAAACACTGACCTAGTGGCCTTATTTTTGCCAGTTATTGTATTTATTTTTTTATCCTTTTTCTTTTCCCTTTCATTTGATTCTCTGACTCAAAGGAAATAACCGATAATCACTGTTTAGGGACATTTAAGTAATCTAAACAATTAATTGGGAAAGGAGTTTGGACCTTTCATTTGGACTCCATTATATAGAATAGGGCCTGAGTACTTTGATTATGTTCATTCATTGTTTCACTCATACAGGTGGTGAGTGGTTATTAGCCACCATCTTTATGCCAATCTAAATAGGAAATGCACCGACATTGAGCTCAGGGTTGGTAAGGTGAGAGACATCTCTTAGATGATCTGAGTAGTTTCTGGTTGAACCCCACATGGCCATTCATGCCTCCTCCATTTCTATTCTGTTGGACTTAGTGGTTCTTCACCTTTGCTGCAATGATAGAATCACCAGGAAGATTTTTAATGAACAATAATCCAGATGTTACCTTCTACACCAGTAGAGCAGAATATCTGGAGATGAAGCCATTCGATATTTTGAACCTGAAGGTGAAGAAAGATCACCTTCTTTTTTCTCTGCTGTCCACTCACAAACTTTATTATTTGGAAGGGGGAAGAAGAGGTCCTTGGCACTAGTTGGGATGGAAGTTCCAGGGGCAGAGGTTGGGAAGTGCTAGGGCTCAGCTGTTGCCAGGCAGGGTGGGCACGCTGGCCAGAGCAGGCAGCAGATGTGACTATGTGTCAACCCAGGAGGAACGCAGCCTCATGTAGCTATTTGTCATGGTCTTGAAGCAGCACAGGTGTGTGGTTCATGAGTGAGAAGCTTAGAGCCGGGACCCCCACCACACAGAGGAAAGAGCTGTCCCTGGCAGCCAGAGTGAGGTTCATGTCCTTGCAGATCTGGCTAAAAGCTTCCCACCAGAGGTCTGAGTCATTAGTAGGTGTCACTCATGGCTGCATCCGCTTCTGAACAAACTCGAAGGTGACCCCATCTGCAGCTGCCTGGCACCAGCCCTGCAGCTGCTGCTCAAAAGCCTTCAGGCACACATTTGGTGCCACAGTGAAGTCTAAGCTGGCACTCATAGTGGCAGGTGCCACGTTATAAACCACGCCACCCTCTAGCTTAGTCAGGTTCCTGGAGGTCACAGCCCCCTTTTATAGGTGAGGGTTTGACTGCAGAGTCTGCCTTTCCTTCTCCCGAAGATTGTGACTGAGCTTATAGTCTTGCATAGCTTTCCTGCTGCTGTCTCCTCGATGAAGCAGAGCCCTGGCCTGAACCTCCAGGTGCTGGTGACTCACACCCAAGGGACTCTGCTAAATCCTACACAGTGTATATGTAGGACATTTATTTGTAATTTTTATTGTTATTTTATTTAACTCATATTAATTTCCAAAGAATCTTTAAACTGTTTTTTTAAAAATTGAATTCTACTTTAACTGCTTTGGTGACTACAAATGTTATCAATAATTTCTTGAATTTGTTGAAGTGGAAATTTGTTGGAATTTGTTGAGGCTTCCTCTGTGAAGTATATAGTTAAGTTTGTAAATATTCATTTCATGCTGGTGTTTTCATGTTATGGTCTCTTGAAAATAAAGCATGTCCCCATTTCACTAGTTTATGTCATGGTGGGGAGTACAGGGACACACCCGCATACCCATTGAAATTGTTAGGCTTTGGGTCCAAATCTCACCTTGAATTATAATCCCCATGACCCCTATAATCCTCCTCTCTCTGCACCCTGCCCCCATGTCAGGGGAGAGACAAGGTGAAGGTAATTGAATCATGGGGGTGTTTTTATCCCTGTTGTTCTCATGACAGTGAGTGAATTCTCACAAAATCTGATGGTTTTATAAGGGGCTCTTCCCCCTTCTTCCTTCCTGCCACCTTGTGAAGAAAGTGCTTTGCTTCCCCTTCACCTTCCAACATGATTGTAAGTTTCCAGAGGCCTCCCCAGCCATGCTTAACTGTGATTCAATTAAAACTCTTTATAAATTGCTCAGTTTCAGGCAGTTCTTTATAGCAGTGTGAAAACAGATTAATACAGTAAATTGCTACTGCAGACAGTGAGTTGCTGCTATAACAATAACTGAAAATGTGGAAGCAATGTTGGAACTGGGTAACAGGTGGAGGTTGGAACAGTTTCGAGGACTTAGAAGAAGATAGGAAAATGTGGGAAAGTTTGGAACTCCCTAGAGACTTGTTGAATGGCTTTGACAAAAATGCTGATAGTGACATGAAGTTCAGACTGAGGTGGTCTCAGGTGGAGAAGAAGAACTTGTTGGGAACTGCAATAAAGGTGATTTTTGCTATCCTTTAGCAAGGGGACTGGCAGCATTTTGTCCCTGCCCTAAAGATCTTTGGAACTTTGAACTTAAGAGTGATGATCTGAAGTTGGAACTTAAGTTTAAAAGGGAAGCAGAGTGTAAAAGTTTGGAAAATTTGCAGCCTGATAATGCTGTAGAATAGAAAAGCAATTTTCTGCAGAGAAATTCACGCCTGCTGCAGAAATTGCATAAGTAACAAGGAGCCAAACGTTAATTTCAAAGACAATGTGGAAAATGTCTCCAGGGCATGTCAGAGACCTTCACAGCAGCCCCTCCCATCACAGGTCTAGAGACCTAGGAGGAAAAAATGGTTTCCTGGGCCAAGCCCAGAGGCTTGTTGCTTTGTGCAGGCTTGAGATGTGACACCCAGCATACCAGCTGTGGCTAAAGGGGGCCAAAATATAGCTCAGGCTATTGCTTCAGAGGGTACAGCCCCAAGGCTTGTCGGTTTCCACGTGGTGTTTGGCCTGTAGGTACACAAAAGTCAAGATTTGAGGTTTCGGAGCCTCTGACTAGATTTTAGAGGATGTATGGAAATGCCTGGATGTCCAGGCAGAAGTTTGCTACAGGGGTGGAGTCTTCATGCAGAACATTTGCTAGGGCAGTGAGGAAGAAAAATGTGGGGTAACAGCTCCACACAGAGTCCCTACTGGAGTATTCCCTAGTGGAGCTGTGAGAAGAGGGCCACTGTCCTCTACACCCCAGAATGGTAGATCCATGGACAGCTTGAACCATGTGCTTGAAAAAGTTGCAGACACTCAATGCCAGCCCATGAAAGCAGCCGTAATGGGGGCTGCAAAGGCACAGGGGTTGGAGGTGCCCAAGATTTTGGGAGCTCACTCCTTGCATCAGCATGACCTGGATGTGAGACATGGAGTCAAAGGTGATTATTTAGGGCTTTAAGATTTATGTTAATATTGAATGTCAACTTGATTAGATTGAAGGATGCAAAGTATTGTTTATGCATGTGTCTGTGAGGGTGTCACCAAAGGAGATTAACATTTGAGTCAGTGGACTGGGAAAGGCAGACCCACCCTCAATCTGGTTGGACACCATCTAATTCTCTGAAAGCAGCTAGGATAAAAGCCGGCAGAGGAACGTGGGAGGTCTAGACTGGCTGAGTCTTCTGGTCTCTATCTTTCTCCCATGCTGGATGCTTCCTGCTCTCAAAAACTCTTGGACTCTTGACCTAAACCAGTGGTTTACCAGGGGCTCTCTGGCCTTTGGCCACAGACTGAAGGCTGCACTATCAGGTTCCCTACTTTTGAGGTTTTAGGACTTGGACTGGGTTCCTGGCTTTTCAGTTGGCCTGTTTGGGGACTTTACCTTGTAATCATGTGAGCCAACACTCCTTATTAAACTCCCTTTCATATTTTCATCTGTCCTATTAGTTCTGTCTCTTTAGAGAATCCTGACTAATACAAGATTTAATAACTGTGCTACTGGATTTCAACTTGCATTGAGTCCCATCACCCTTTGTTTTTGGCCCACTTCTTCCATTTGGAGCAGGTGTATTTACCCAATACCTGCACCCCCATTTTATCCAGGAAGTAACTAAATTGCTTTTGATTTTACAGGCTCATAGGCAGAAAGAACTTGACTTATTTCAGATGAGACTTTGGATTTGAATTTTTGGGTTAATGCTGGAATTACTTAAGACTTTGGGGGAAGGTTGGGAAGGCATGATTGGTTTTGAAATGTCAAAAGAACATGAGATTTGAGAGGGGGCAGGGGAAGAATGATATGGCTAGGCTTTGTGTTCCCACCCAAATCTGATCTTGATATTGTAATTCCAATAATTTCCATGTATCAAGGGAGAGACCAGGTGGAGGTAATTGAACTTTGGAGGTGGTTTCCCTCATCCCGTTCTTTGTTCTTTGATCTGATGGTTTTATAAGGAGCTCTCCCCCTTTTCTCAGCACTTCTCATTCCTGCTGCCTTGTGAAGAAGGTGCATTGCTTCCCCTTTGCCTTCTGCCATGATTGCAAGTTTCTTGAGGCCTTCCTAGCCATGCTGAATTGTGAGTCAGTTAAACTTCTTTTCTTCCTAAATTACCCAGTCTCAGGCATTTCTTTATAGGAGTGTGAAAATGGACTAATACACACACACACACATTTTATAATAGATAAAATTTTTCATTTTTCATTCAAATTTTCCATATACTTATGATTCTAATTTGGTTGTTTGGCAGAGAATTGACAGGTACATATTGTATCTATTTCCTCATCTTCCTTGGATGAGTCTACATAGGTAAAGTGAATTTCCCAGCCACCCTTTATTTATAGGTAACCATGTGCCTGAGTTGTGACAAAAAGGAGTATCAGTGAAGGTAGTGACTGCAACCAACATTAGGGCTGGCTGTGTGGAGTTAAAAAACATTATTGTAATGTGCATGTCAAGGAGACAGCTGATGTAGAATCCTGGATTTCAGTGGGTGTCTGTTAGTCCTTCTGTCTCATTATAATTTTTTTGGAACATTTTTCTGCATTCTGTATAATTTAATTTTTTGATTTTTTATATATTTAATTTATTTATTACTCAATAGTATCTATGGTTTTATTTCATTCATCCATTGTCTTTTCAATTTCTAGAACTTTATGTAGCTTTTTAGAAAGTTCTACTTTTTACCTCAAATCTATCATTCATGTTCACACAGTTTCCTATTAATTAACTTTATTAATTCAACTGTAATTTATAATTTGTTTAGCATTTAATCATATTATGTTTGTTTTTGGCATTTTTACATTGCTATAGCTTAAGCTCTTCAGATGTTAATTTTCTGCTGTGTTTGTTTACTCCCCCTCACACTGAATCATTACTTCTTAGGATTTAAACTTTGTTTTTGAGCTAGCTTTCCCGTCAGATTCATTTTTCTGTGGGCCTATGTATTCTGAGCTGTTGAGTCATTTGGGGCTTATTTCTATTTTGTATTCCCAGGGTTTCATTCGGCAATTAGGGTGATTTTCCATCTTGGTGATTATGCTAGATCCTGACCTCCATATCAGTGTTTGCCATAGTATGAGTTTTGATTTTTTTAATTTAATGAGGGTATTTTTTTTTATACTCTGATGTGGATAGAAATAAGCTTGCATATGCAAGCCTGGAGCTAAGTTCTCAATCTAACTATATGCATATATTTACATTATATACATAAGTACATGTAGACACACACATATATACATGTGTGTCTATATGTATATGTGTATGTGTGTATGTGTGTGTGTGTATATATATATGTATATATCTGTGTGTGTGTGTGTGTGTGTGTGTATAGTTTTAGGGTTCTCTAGAGCAACAGGACACTAATAGGATAGATGCATATGAAAGAAAGGGAGTTTATTAGGGACTCATACCATCACAAGGTGAAGTCCCACAATAGGCCATCTGCAAGTTGAGGAGCAAGGAAGCCAGTCCAAGCACCAAACCCCCAAAGTAGCGAAGTCACCAGTGCAGCCTTCAGTCTGTGTCCCAGGCCTGAGAGCCCCTGGCAAACCACTGGTGTAGGTCCAGGAGTCCAAAAGCTTTCGAGGGCAGGAAGCATCCATCTGGGAAGAAAAATGGAGACCAGAAGACTCAGCTAGTCTAGTCTTTCCATGTTCCCCTGCCTGCTTTTATCCTGGCTGCGCTGGCAGCTGATTAGATGGTGACACCCAGATTGAGGGTGGGTCTGCCTCTCCGAGTTCACTGACTCAACTGTTAATCTCCTTTGGCGACACCCTCACAGACACACCCATGAAAAATGTTTTGCATCCTTCAATCTAATCAAGTGGACATTCAATATTAATCATCATAAAATAATGAGCATTGCTGAGAATTTGAGTTGGTGATGTGGTTGACTATCCAGAAGCCATTAGTGCCTTTGACATGAGATGTTTTCCTGGAGTCATGTGAAGAAGAAATAATGGAAAGGGAAAAAATGTTGGAGATGGATAAGTAGGTAAAGAAACTACAGAAAGCTATTTTAGAAGATTTTGCTTTGAAGAGAAACAGAGATGTGGTCTATAGCTGTGAATGGGCATAGAATCAAAAGAGGTTTCTCTTTTTGTCTTAAGATGTAGGCTTAGCACGGTGGCTTACGCCTGTAATCCAAGCACTTTGGGAGGCTGAGGGGGATGGATCACTTGAGGCCAGGAGTTCGAAACCAGCCTGGCCAACACAGTGAAACCATGTCTCTACTGAAAATAGAAAAAAAATTAGCCAGATATGGTGGTGCACACTTGTAATCCCAGCTACTCAAGAGGCTGAGGTAGGAGAATCCATCGAACTTGGGAAAAAAAGGTTGCTGTGAGCCAAGATTGTGCCACTGCACTCCTACCTGGGTGACAGAGCAAAAGTCTGTTTAAAAAAAAAGGAAAAAAAAAGCAAAGTTCTGGGGTAAGATTTAATACTAATGAATATATAAGACTTCCCAAGTTACTCATGTCTGTCTTATGTTGCCTTCAAATATGCCCCTATTCTACTTACACTTACATTCTTCTAACTCTGTTTCTCTTATTTACATTTGTCTGCTCTGATACTTGGTCTAGAGAATAGAAACAGTGACTATTTTGTTCACACCACTTAGAATCGAACAGTGTATCAGTATGACATATAAATTCACATGTGTTTTTGAATGACACAGCAGGTAGAGTTGCTTGAGACTAGAGAAAAAGCATTTGTTTCTTTCCTGTTGATATAGTACAAGCTCTCTGGGAGTTGTAAAAAAGAAATGCATCAAATGAAACTCCATGTACTGAACAAAGAACTTTCACATAAGGAATGTCTATTAAATATGTTCTTTCGGAGTCCCTCCAAGGGATATATGCAGCCAATGATCAGCACATAAGAGGATAGCTTATTCTTATGGTAATAACAACAATACCAATTAGCTATGTGTAATACAACAAATGTCTGTATAGAAAGCACTGTGAACATGCTCTTATGTGTTAGATACCTTATCAGACAGTTTAAAAAATGCATGTACCATGCACAATGGTCCTTTGAGATGGGTGCTATTATTTTCTACATTAAATATAGTAAAAATAAATCTTCATAATCATGGATGCCTTGATTTCTTCTGGGGTGAAATGATGAAATGTGTATTGTAAGACTAGTTCTGCATAGGTTCTAATCTAGAATAGTCTATTTAAGTATTCTTAATAAGTATTCCATTAGTGATATGACTCTCTTTAGATAGATAGATGATAGAGAGATAGAATTAGATAGATGATAGATTAGGTAGATATTCATAAATATCTTTATCTAGATATAGATATAGATATATGTGAATGCCTTAGTCCCAGAGAGAACTATTTTATGCAGACACACACAAATGCAGAGTATGACTCACTGCTCTTGAGCAAACTAGACAGAGACATTATCAGCATAGTGTTCTCATTTGTCCTCTCATTTCCATTTGTCATAGTTATAAGACAGTAAGGTCCTGTTTTACAGATAAGATAAGGAATTATAGAAATTATTATATTAGAATTTGAACAAGAGAAAGACCCTCAGATATATTTATTTTTTACTCTATTTTTAGCCTGGGAACCTGCAGCATCAAATTTGGAAATTTGAATTTTACATTTGTGAACGGTTATTTGTAAGTGAAGCATAATACTTATTTTTTATATAAATAGTATTACTATACGTCTATTTTGATTTTTTCTTACTGTAGGATCTTCTTAATGTCTGTTGAAATATTGGTGATACATACAGATATAGAGATACAGCATTTTATTTGGATGTTAGCTAATCCTTTCCACTACATATAAGTGTTTTACTAATAAGTTCATGGCCATGCATAGCAAGCCAATGCATGCATACGTGTGCATGCACACACACACACACACGCACTCACATTCACCGCAGTTCAGATTCCTGTCAATGCATCATGCTGTTTCTCACTTTGATCTTGGCATGTGCTGCTATTTCTGCCTGGAGAGACTTCCTCTCAATCACGCCTCTTCATATTATAACTTTTATTCATCTTTCAAATTTCAGATCCAATGTCCCTTTCTCTAGGAAATATTGTCATCTTTTCCCATGCTGTTAGCTACATTGTGTACCTCTTCTTTAGCTTACTTCTAACATAATCCTTTCCAAGTGGAGTCCCCAGTGATTTTTTTTTTTTGCTATTGTTTCTTTCTGCAAACTAGATTACAAGTTGATTTTGTTGTAGGATGTTTTCTTAGTTCAGAATTAGGCCCACAGACAATTTAAAGGGTAAGAAAAATGGGATTTATTGGACAAAGAGGAAAATAAAGGAAATAAGGACTCTCACAAAGCCAGAGTCCTGCTAGTGTGCTTCCCACATTGCAGATTAAATTCCAGGTTCACCCAGGAAGAGGAAGGGCCAGTCTCCTCCCCACAAAAGGCGTGGACTTCTGTGGCCCCACCACAGGGCACTGGCCAGCTGGAATTTCCTTGGGGACCCCTTCCCAACTGGCTGTCTCAATTTCATATCTCTGTCCTTGGTGCTTATCATTGTTACATAGCTGATTAACAATAAATATTAGTTGGATGAATGAATGGATGAAATGAGGAAAAGAGTAAGGAAAGAAAAAGGAAAGAAGAAAGGATAAGTGATATCTCAGAAAACAGACATTCTCAATTGATTAATATCCATCCCCTTGTCCAGTTTCCCTTTCTTGATACAACTGGAATTTTTCATATGTTTTCCCTCTATTATGGCCCCCTTGCAGTTCATTATTAAGGGCTCCATTCTCAGGCCCAAGACCTAATTATTAGAATAATTTACTTAGTAAGTGTGTTTTCCTGATCAATGATGGGTTTAAACGTTAACATACGACACAACTTCAGCCATTTAAACATAAAGTGAAGTCCTGGAAAACTAATAACATTTTTTTCACACTTAGTGAAACAATTGCAAAAACAACAACACTGAGAACAGTGTATCAGCTCGAACAAGCTGGGTTGTGCTATGGCAACAATAGACCTGAAAATCACAATGGCTTCAAAAAAAAAAAACAGTTATTTCTTGCCCACCCCACATGTTCTTCCAATGGCACAAAGTGACAGAGGACCACAAGTGTACATTTAGATACAATTGTATAGAGGCAAGAAAAGGAGGACTTGGTGAATGGTACTCTTCAACTGCCTGGAGATGACCAACATCCCTTCTCCTATATTTCCTTCGTCAAAGATAGTCACATGGCCATGCCCGATTTCAACAGTAGGGGCTGTATAATCATACTCTCAGGATGAGTGCCAAATGTTTCTGAAAAATAATGCAGGCAACCACAGTTCTCAGCACAGAAATATGATCCCAGTCCTTGGCAAGGTCACTGAACTGCCAAACAAACAACCATGAAGTCACTCTAACCTTGGATTTATCATGTAAGATAAAACATTTTCTTGGTTTTTTGCTTGTCTTTTTCCTATTAATCACAGATGAAAATATCATAACGGAATCAACTTTATTATAATTTTCTCTTCATTAGATCACTGTTACTGTCATTACCTCTTCAAGTGAGATGAATTTTGTTTTTAGAAATGATGTATACTTCACTCCCTTGATCAATATTTTCTTTTGTTTTCCGTGCTTTCTCCAAACCATTGAAAAACAATTAGATTCAAACTCTATACCAGGATTTTAAGATCTTTACTCTGTCTGCCCACAACTAAACCATCTGCCTCTTTTCCCCCTTTTCCTCAATACATAATGCTTAAAAATCTGTTAAGAGAGTTCTCCCACCTGCCTGCAATACCCTTTTCCCTTGAATAGATCAACTCCGTGTCATCTTGTCATCCAGTGCTGTCTTCTTGTCTTTCACTTTCTAATGGAAGTCTGTCCATAAAAAACTGTGTAAGAAAGAATATACTCCCCCAGACATCTGTCTCAAAATGTGTTTTTCCGCAAAGATAGGGTTTTAGGTCTATCAAATTAACTCCAGAACGTGATAAAAATAAATAGCAGTTGTCAAATAACAAGAAACAATATGATAGCCTCATAATTTAAAATAATAAATTAGGATTTTTTCAAATAAATAAAAAGAAAACTTAACCTTGTTAAGCCGTGTCTTTTATGTACATATCCTTTAAATGATCACAACCTCTTCAGTCTTATGTGCAATGTTTTTCTCTTTATCATGTTTTCTCCTATAACATAGCATCAGGAGGCTGTCTTATCAACAAACAGACACAAGTCTTACTAGGAGAAACAACGTTTATCTTTGCTTCTTCTCCTCTGCTCTCTACCCAGCAAAATTTGGCAGATATTTTGTGATTATAAAATAGCAAGTGTAAGGACAAAGTGCTCATGTGACCTAAGGACGGCAGAGCAGTAAGGTGACTAGAGCCCAGTCCCTCATGGCATTTGCTGAGATACTTGGTCTACTCTGGACCTGATCCCTATGCTTATTATTGCATTTGATCAAAATGAACAAACAAAACAGTCTATTCTAGGCAGTCTCCTGCTACACTTAATTCATGTATCATGAAGCAATGTACACATATATCACTTAAAGTTACAATTTTGTAAAGTTGCTTTTATATGCGCATTTACAGATGGGGAAAGTAGAACTTAGAAATAAGTTAAATTTTGTTGATGTTTTTCTGTATTTTCTCGATACTTCAATATTATTGGGAATGCTGACATAACTGACTGGATAAAACATTAGTGGATGCTCCACAAATATTTTTGATCAATTGCCTAGTTATCTGTAGCATTGAATAAATACAAAGGCATACTCCAAAATTTGTTTTTCAAATTTTGAGGCTTCTAAGTACTATACTCACTTTACACATATGCAAACCTTGTTACATATACAGTTCCAAAACAAACTGTAATTTACAGAATACAATATTGCGACTTCACACTGTTTTTATACATTACTTTCTCAGTAAAGTTTCCATCATCTATTTTCCATCCATGGACTTGTTGCTAGGAAATTTAATTCTGCAGGGTAGTGACAGCAAGGTGCACCAGATGCTGAAGTCTATGTTACCTGGGAAGCAGATTCTGAGATACCAACGTGCAGGAAGTGTACTAGGTAGTACATCAGCTATGGGAGAACCAAGCAGCCCAGGTCAGAGGGAGCAGTAGGACTGAGAGGGCTGTGATAAATGGGACCTCAGCTGGTCCTTGGGATACTTCTAAAGCTGGGATGGACCCTTGGACCTGTCTCAAGTTGGGGTGGGAACAGTCCCTTATACTTCTAAAATGATCGTTGCCCCGGGAAGTAGGTGTGGACATGGTGAGGAGTCTCTAGGCAGCCAAGAGGAAAGAGCTGTCGGCTGAAGAGCTGTTGTGAGACAGTTTTTCCGGCAGTTAGTAAAATGCATCCTCCATACAGAAGGGGGATCTCAGAGGCACACGACAGAAACTTCCTGTCACCTGATTTTTCCTGCTTCTGTTCCACCCTCACTGATTCTTCTCTATCTTAACAACTCATCTGAGTATTTTTTTTAGTAATATTCACGATTGACTAATATCCTTATTTGATTGTTCTTAATCTATTACCTCTACTGGATTCTAAGCTTTACAGAGTTAGAGATTATATCTAGCTTGTTCACTTTTACATGTGAAATACATAGCGCAGTCATCGGCACATGGTAGGGACTTAGTGAATGTTTGTCGAATGAATGATTGTTATTATATCAACACTATAGGCAATACTAAATCACTCTATATTTAACACGTAAGATGTTAAGTGGACCCACTAAATATGCTAATTAAGACTAACAAAATGCTCTTATTTTGTAGCTACTGTCACCAAGTATCATAAATGTTTTTTAATAACATTGAATTTATTCTTGTTGAAGATATATGTTCCTCTGGTTTCTGTATTTTCTGAGGAAAGAACCTGATATAGTGAGATTTATCTTAAGAATATACAGGTAATACAAAAAATTATAATGTGCTTAACTTGAATGGTATTGTAAGTTATTTAACGTATTTAAGTAGATTCATTTGATCGTGATAACAATCCAATGTATCTGAGTCAACTTTTGAGAAGAGAAAATCTGCCCTTGTTGATAGCATTATTGCTTGTGAGTTGGTGTATAACAGGCTTCAACAGACCATGAGCAAGTTATTGCCATTTTTTCATGTTCTTTATCTTAAATATAATTGAATCATATGTTATATGGTGAATTGTATGTTATCTACTGATCAGTGTATTATTAATACACATCTTTGATATTATAGATGCAGAAATTTATAAACTATATATTTTTTAAAAATTTGAATGGATAGAAATAACACATGTAATAATACTTTTAAATTTCCTCTGTGACATTTTGTTTTTCCTTCAATTAGATTACCAGCCTCTCATGTCATTTTAAGGTACAAGAAAATATATTTTAATTTTGTCAGCTTGCTATGACTAAACTCAATCTTCAATAGTTGATGTATCATATGTACAATTAATTCTCAATAGAAAGCAATATCCTTACATATAACAAAATAAACCAATATATGAGTTCATAACCCATACATATAATTTAAAGCATTCCATCCGATATTGCACATAATTAGAAACTGATTCAATCGATTTGAGAAGCTAATGCTGTATTACTCTACTAAAAATATATGTATACGAACATATTTTATGTATTTCTTTTCTATATTATACTCTGAAATCATCATTGAAATCCGCTTATAAAAGAACTCAATTATACGTACTGTCAGGTATATAGATTTACAGAGGATTACGTGTAGACAAGTAATCTAGAGTACCATATATTTTATACATATTTTAATTTCTCTTGAGACTTTTCACTTCCAAAATAAAATATGAATATTTGACATCATAGTAATTGTGTGTTGTTTACCACTAAAGTATATTAGCATAAGCTTGCTCTAAAGTACATATGGGTATTTACTATCTACCTAATTCTCTTTTCAAATGCAAACCATTAAATCTTCAAATCTGGATTCATTTTGGTTGCTTTCCAATTATACATCTATCCACAAGTTATAGAGGATATTGCAATTTCAGAGTTCATGTTCTAACACGTTCTAGCTTCTAACATGTTCGTGGGATTATAGTGTGTGATCCTATATACTTTCACTATTTACTGTAACATGTATGGAAAGAACAAAATAAGTGTGTGGGTGATTCCCATCACTTTCCTATCACAAAATTAACAGAAATGAACAGATAATAGCAAAGGCCATAGTTTTGAGAATTATTTATTTATTCTGAGACCAAGTCCTGCTCTGTTGCCCAGGCTGGAGGGCCGTGGTGCGATCTCAGCTCACTGCAACCTCCTCCTCCTGTGCTGAAGTCCTTCCCGGCCTTAGCCTACTAATTTTCTGGGACTACAGGCACATGCCACCACATATGGTTTTTTTTTTTTTTTTTTTTTTTTTTTTTAGTAGAGACAGGGTTTCACCATGTTGGGCAGGCTAGTCTCAAACTCCTGACCTCAGGTGATTCACCTGCCTCAGCCTCCCAAAATACTGGGATTGCCGGTATAAGCCACCATGCCTGGCCTGCTTTGAGAATTAAAGAAGAAATCCATCTCTTCCCCTGGAAGTAAAATTGAGAGGATATGAATTAATGGATCAAAATATCAAATAACTTGTTGAATCTTAAAGATAAGTCCTGATAACAAGGTGAATGCCAGTTCTGTAATACTGTTTTGCTAAAATGAAAATGTAGGATTAATTTTAGTTAGGTTGGCCATAAGCAAGTTGCATAGGTCTCTGAGACTAAATAGAAAATATGTTACCTCTAACACAGGATTGTCATGTGGATTTAGAGAGAGAAGGCATGTGAAGAATTTATCATAGTGTAGGTACCTGGAAAACATTAAGGCCTTTAAACTGATTTTTTAAAAATCACATTAAACTGATTTTATCAATTTAGACTGTTTTTTAAAAAAACCTTTGTCTTAAGGAAGCAGTGTGTCTTTCCTCCTTAAAGTGAAATTCAGTTCTTATCTTTATTAAAAGGCACTTTAAACACAATTAGACTATGTTAAGCTATAAGTTTGGCTCTAGATAAAATTAGATATATTTTCTCACATAACAAACAATACCAAGGTAAACCACGTCTGCCAACCCCAGGTGTAAGCAGGACTCCCACAAAGTCTCAGATTGCTGTTGTAACTCAAGGCATGGATCTTCCTTGCATATTTTTTTTTTTTTTTGAGACAGAGTCTAACTCTGTCACCCAGGCTGGAGTGCAGTGGCAGAATCTTGGCTCACTGCAACCTCTGCCTCCCGGGTTCAAACAATTCTCCTGCCTCAGCCTCCCGAGTAGCTGGGATTACAGGCATGCACCACTGCACCTGGCTATTTCTTGAATATTTTAAAGTAATAAACATTTCTAGAGAATTATTCCCATCCAAGGATACTTTTCTCTCTTTTCTCATTGCCCAGCTAGGTTACATCCACCTTTCTAATATAGTCACTGGCAAGAGGAGACCTTACTATAATTAGCTTACGCTAATGGTTCTCAAACTATAGTGAATCAGAAACCTCAAGGACTTGTTAAACCCACAACTTCTGTGCTCGAGCTCTGAGTTTCAGATTCAGCAGGTCTTGAATGAAGTTCCCAAGTGATGCCGTTGCTGCTGGGTTGAGTATGACTTATTGAAAATATACTTTGACAAATACATATGTATCTCTTGGCCTGAGAATAAGTTGACATTCTCTGAGCAAATGGCCAAGCAGTAGAACATGAAAGCCAGGGCTCTGCTTGTACAAATGGCATATGACTGGGGTGGAATTTGTGTTGACAAACAAAGATGCTTTTCCTTCCTTCCTTCATTCGTTTGTTTGTTCATTTCTTCCTCTTTCCTTTTTCCTTGTATGAACACTGTTAGCTATTTACTCCTTTTGAATCATTCTAAGTAAATTTTACAAACCTAATGACAAAGCATTAATGATATAAGAAATAATTTTGCTGAAGCACAAAGGTATGTAAGTAATTCTAATGAGTTGTGTAATTTCGGAGAGAAAGCCATCATCTTACAAAGTTATAACTTTTCCATTAAGCTCTGGATTATTTGTGCAGCAAATTCTTTATGTCTGACAGAGGAAGAAAGATCTTTTTTTAAATGTTCTATTGTTGTTCCAAATAATAGAATTGTGCTCCCTATTACATGTTTCCTTGTAAAAGAATAATGTATAGAACTTGACATTTGAAAATTGTATTCTGAAGAGAAGAAATGAGAAATCTGTTTGCATTTTAAATGTGATCTGTGGCATAATTCAGTAAAACTCAGTGATGGTGCATAAATGACAGTGTTACTGTGAAGCTATTGAAGTGGCAGGGCAAGCTTACCCAGACAGCCAGTTTGAATGCCCTGTCTAGCTGCCCAATCCAAATCTGTCTGTCTCCAGCTGGCTGTTGGCATTATTCAGGTTTGAATATCAATGGCTGTGATTTTGACACCTATGGAAGGAATGGGCAGGATTTGCAGGACAGAAACTAAAAATCTCTTCTTCATTTGACCCTCTTGTTTTCAGTGGATACTAGAAGGTGGACATTCTTGGGACAGGCAATAGTTGGTAGGCACTAGGGGGGCCACATCTTCCATCCCAACTCCTGGCTTCCTAAAGGTGAAGACCAGCATTTTCTCTGCTGTGTCCTGCCTTGCATCCACACCCTCACCCCACCTCTTTGGGACTTCGGAACACTGAAATTCACAGAGGCCAAGAGCCTGTGACTTATCAATTGTGTCAGATCAAAAGTTGCTTTATATCAGCTTTTTTCTTCTAATACCATACACTTCATACAGCTTTACATTTTGCTTTAACATTTTGGAGATCTCTCTATATCAATATATAAAAGGCTGCCATGTTATATATTTCACGGTTTTTCTTAAATTTAATCATGCCCGTTTCACAGATATTTAGTTTCCAATATTCATTGTAAACAACAAAATAATGCTGCAATAAATATTATCATAATCACAACATTTCACACAACTATTCTTATATCTGTGGAATACATTCTTGGAAGTAGAATGGCTGGGTGTGACTTTATGTGCATTTTTAATTTAAAAAAATGGCAATCTACCCATCTGACAAAGGGCTAAT
>CAUYLG010051594.1:0-62639 GCA_963573385.1 Cacajao melanocephalus | reverse complement strand
TAATTTTTTTTTTCTTTTTTCTTTTTAAGATGGGGTTTCACCATGTTGGTCAGGCTGGTCTTGAACTCCCGACCTCAGGTGATCCGCCCGCCTTGGCCTCCAAAGTGCTTGGATTACAGGCGTGAGCCACCACGCCTGGCCTAATTTTTTGTATTTTTAGTAGAGATGGGGTTTCACCATATTGGCCAGGCTGGTCTTGAACTCCTGATCTGTGATCCACCTGCGTTGGCCTCCCAAAGTGCTGGGATTACAGCTGTGAGCCACTGTGCCCGGCCATTTTGTGGTGGTTTTTACCTATTTGGAGTCTTTTGAACATGTGAAAGTAGACACAGCAATACAATGAATCCATCTGCCCCCATCACCCAAGCCTAACCACCATCAACCCATGGCCAATCCTGCCCCTTCTTCCTTCACTCCCCTCTATCACTATGAGGCATCCTGAAGTATCATATTTGACTTTAAATATTTAACTATATGTGTCAACAGGTTAAGATTTTTTTCGGCTGGGTGCGGTGGCTCACACCTGTAATCCCAGCACCTTGAGAGGCTGAGGTGGGTGGATCAATGAGGTCAGGAGTTCAAGACCAGCCTGGCCAAGATGGTGAAACCCCATCTCTATGAAAAATACAAAAAAACTAGCCAGACGTGGTGGTGGGTGCTTGTAATCCCAGATACTTGGGAGGCTGAGGTAGAGAATTCCTTGAACCTGGGAGGCGGAAGCTGCAGTGAGCGGAGGTTGCAGTGAGTGGAGACTGTGCCACTGCACTCCAGCCTGGGTGACAGAGCGAGACTCTGTCTTCAAAAAAAAAAAAAATCTTTCAAAAATCAGAACTATAATACCATTATCATATCTAAAAAATTAACCATGAATTCCTTTATATCATACATCTAAATTCCCAAGCCTCAAGTAGCCTGTTTTATTTTTGTTAAACTAGAATCTACATAAGGACATGCATTGTGATTAGCTGATGGCTTTTGATTTCCATTTAATCTCAAGGTTCTCTCTCCATTTCTTTCTCTGCTTGCAATTAATTTCTTGACAATCCCAGGTTGTCCTGGAATAGCTAGACTTTGCTGCTTGCAGGATGTAGTTTAATGCATTTATTTCTGTCATCTGTAGTTCCTGAAAACTAGTAGTTGGGCTTCAAGGATCCACTGAAGTCAGGTGTATTTTTTGGGGGGGAGGTGGTTTAGGGGTATGTGGGTATCTTTTCATACTGTAAACAAGGTCTCCATGGCCGGGTGCAGTGGCTCACACCTGCAATCCTAGCACTTTGGGAAGCCGAGGCGGGTGGATCACTTGAGGTCAGGAGTTTGACACCAGCCTAGCCAACATGGTGAAACCCCGTCTCTACTAACAGTACAAAAAAATTAGCCAAGAGTGGCAGTGCCTGCCAGTAGGCAGTATTCCCAGCTCAGGAGGCTGAGGCATGAGAACTGTTTGAACCTGGGAAGCAGAGGTTGCAGTGAGCCGAGATCGTGCTACTGCACCTCAGCCTGGATGACAAAGTGAGACAGTCTCCAACAACAAAAAACCCAAAAACCTTCATCTTCATGTGACAAACATTAGAGAGCAGGAAACGCTGAGGCGGGAGCAAGAGTCACCCCAGTGACAGATTGCTCGGCCTCAGATGAGGGTGCTGAGGAGGGAGAGGGCTACCTGTGACCCTGGGGTTAGAGGCAGTGGGCAGTGTGACACTTCCATACTGATGTGCCCTGACAGTCCTCCTCACCCATGCCATGTAGGAGGGAGCAGGAGGGCCCCGATCCTACTCGCAGTCTCCCTGTCTTCCCAAAGCAGTAGGCACTTTGGAGAGCCACCTGCAGAGGGAAAGGTGGCCATTCTCGTTTGGCTCTAGGCCCTGGAGCCAACTCTGCGCATGGGCCCTCCTTGGCCCCACTCATGCAGTTAAGGCATAGCCACTTGACTGAGTGAGCGCAAAACTCCTGGGCTTCCCTTTGCAGCCGCAGAAGCTGGACTCTCCTGTAGGCGGGGCACCACCCATGTGCTTCCTGATGAACTCTACAGCAATGCATGAAGCAAGTGCCAACTTTGTTTTCAGTGGAGTCAAGTTAGGCCTAGAGAGATGAACTGAGATGGCCATGGTCATGGGACTGAAGAGGGCAGGGTCACCGCTGTGACTGGAAAGGGGGCTGAGGGGAATAGGTATGTTTCCCTCTGGCTTGGGGCAGCAGCCTTGCCCCTTTTCAGCTGGGGAGGGCAATGCCCTCAGTATCATCAGTTCTTCTGTTGTTCTGAGCTGGGCATCTGCTTTCTCTGATTCAGCATTTTACAGACAGCAGTTTCAGAATGTACTTCTAGAATATTAGACAAAAAGAGCTTTCTTCACTGTAGTAGCCCTGGGATCCGTTTTTAGGGATAAACCCCACAGTACAGATCTTGTGACTATGGACATCTGGCCCAAAGATGGAGAGATCATGACCTGAATGTTGTTTAGAGAAGGGCGGGCACTGCATGCCTTACCATTGGCACCTGGTGGTTGACAGACCCTGGAACCATGGACTCTGCTTCTGTTTGCCCCTCCATTCACAGCCTCCTTCTCTCCCCAGGCTCTGCTCTTCTACACCAATGCCCTGGCAGAGAACGATGCAAGGCTTCAGCAGGCTGCCTGCCTGGCGCTCAAACAGCTCAAGGTGAGCCTGACGTTTCCCCACTAGTGGCTGACAAAGAAGCCTGCTTGTGGTTACGGTTACGGTTACGGTTACGGTTAGGGTTAGTTAACCTCAAAATTATTCCACTGGGGCTAGGCACAATGGCTCACACCTGTAATCCAAGCACTTTGGGAGGCTGAGGCGGGCAGATCACCTGAAGTCAGGAGTTCGAGACCAGCCTGGCCAACATGGTGAAACCCTATCTCTACTAATAATACAAAAAAAAAGCTAGGCATGGTGGCACATGCTTGTAGTCCCAGCTACTCGAGACTTGAACCCAGGAGGCGGAGGCTGCAGTGAGCCAAGATCATACCACTGCACTCCAGCCTGGGCAACAGAATGAAACTGTGTCTCTAAAAAAGAAAAAAAAAAAAAGATTCCACTGGGACCAAAAAAGGGACAAGAAACACTGACAGTAAAAAAGCACATCAGCAGACAGTGAGGTGGCTCATGCCTGTAATCCCAGCACTTCAGGATGCTGAGGCAGGAGGATAACTTGAAGCCAGGAGTTTGAGACAAGCCTGGGCAACACAGGGAGACCACCCTCTCTATAAAACATAAAAAAAAAATTTGGAATGGAGCATTCTCACAGTATTAAAAAATTGAAAAAATCAGCTGGGTGTGGTGGTATGTGCCTATAGTCCCAACCACTCGGGAGGCTGAGGTGGGAGGGTCACTTGGGCCCAGGATTTTTGCGGCTGCAGGGAGCCATAATCACAGCACTGCACTCCAGCCTGGATGACAGAGTGAGACCCTGTCTCCAAACAAAACACCTAAATAAGCAATTCTAGAGGAGCTGTCAGCACCACTACTAGAGACTCTGACAGCAATACTTAGTGGGCATTTGCTATGGCTCTGGCTGAATATGCAGGCGGCCCCAGGAACTCACTTTCTGAGCTCCTGAATTACATGTTTTAAAATTCTCAGTCAAAAATATTTTAAAGGGCCAGGCGCAGTGGCTCACACCTGTAATCCCAGCACTTTGGGAGGCCGAGGCAGGTAGATCACGAGATCAGGAGATCAAGACTATCCTAGCTAACATGGTGAAACCCTGTCTCTACTACTAAAAATACAAAAATTAGCTGGGCGTGGTGGCATGCACCTGTAATCCCAGCTACTCAGGAGACTGAGGCAGGAGAATCACTTGAACCTAGGAGGCGGAGGCTGCAGTGAGCAGAGATTGCACCACTGCACTCCAGCCTGGGCGACAGAGTGAGACTCTCTCAAAAAAAAAAACAAACAAACAAAACAAAACAAAACAAAAAAACTCTCAAAGAACAATCAGCTCATTGTGTGTGTGTGTGTGTGTATATAAATATAAATATATATATTTTAAAAAGTATAAAAGAAAATACAGAGACGGAAAAGAAAGTTATCCATCATCCTAGCATGCAAGTAGCATAAACAACTGTTGACATTTTGGTATGCTTCTGTTAAAAGTTTGTGGGTGTGTGTGAGCATTTAAAATTGTTGATCCAAACACAGTTTAAAAACAGTCAACAAAATAAGAACATTTTGTGTTAGATTGACAGCAGTTTAGAATTTTTTTTTTTTTTTTTTTTTTTTGAGACAGAGTCTCTCTCTGTTGCCAGGTTGAAGTGTACTGGTGCAATCTCTGCTCACTGCAACCTCTGCCTCCCTGGTTCATGTGATTCTCCTGCCTCAGCCTCCTCAGTAGCTGGGATTACAGGCACACACCACCATGCCCAGCTAATTTTTGTATTTTTAGTAGAGGTGGGGTTTCACCATGTTGGCCAGGATGGTCTCGATCTCCTGACCTCATGATTCACCTGCCTCGGTCTCCCAAAATGCTGGGAGGTGTGAGCTACCACACCTGACCCCTTTTATGTCTTTTCTTTTTCCACTTTAGAATTCTTTATGAAGGGGCTATCAAGTGTATACCTTAATTTAACCTACTCACGCACTCTCATAGGAAATAGTTTTTTCATCCTAAATAATGTCATTATGATCATGTTCATGCATAAAGCTTTAAAAAGGAATGGAGTTCTGAATTATTTCCTCAGGCTAGACCCAATCCTAGAGCCAGAGAATATGAGCATTTTTGAGAGTCTTGATACCACCCACACATAAATCCCATGGATGTGAGGGGATTCCCGCTTTCCCTCAGCCTCACCTGCATTTGGAATTGTCAGTTGCTAGATGAAAGACAGTTCAATACAGATTAAACTCACTGGTCCTGCTCATTCTGGGATGAATCAAAAGGAAATTCTAAGAGAAGCTGGCTAGGATCAGAAAACCAGCAAGGGCCAGGTGTCCAGCAGAGGGCGTTGTGGCACATGCCAGTCCTGGGCCTGCAGGAACAGCCCCGGGTATGTGCCTGAGTCGGTGATGTCCTGGCACAGGCTGCCCCAGAGAGAGGACGGTAAGGAGAGCATGGGGGAGGTAGGAAGGTCCAGAAAGCAGCAGGCTACCTCCTTTTCAATTCTGGCCTTTCAGCAGGCATCCAGAAGACAAGCTCTGCTAAGAGCCTGGCTCCCTAGTAGGTGTCCGGGCTGAAGAGGCGAGGCACTTCGAGTCCAGAGGTGCCTCTCATGAGCCTGAGGCCACCTAAGAAACCTGGAAGCCTGCAGAAAAGGAAGGGGTTGAGGCCCCAGAGACCACACTAGGGCTGGCCCTGCAGGGTCGCTAAGTGGACTCTACCTGCTGTTGAGAACACGCCCTAAAGGACTCTCTCTCCTAACCTCGAACAGGGCATTGAAAGCATCGACCAGATTGCCAGCCTGTGCCAGTCTGACCTGGAGGCCGTGCGGGCGGCAGCCCGGGAAACCACACTGTCATTTGGTAAAGTAGCACATCCCGTGCAGCGCAGTGGGGTTCCTGGGGCCCTTAGAATCTGTGTGAAGCCACACCCAGTTCTCTGGGCAGGCAGAACAGCTCTGGAGCACCCCGGATAGGCAGCGTTAGCAGCCCTGGTGCAGAGCCGACCTCCACCCTTTGTGGCATTCTGCCAGGACAGGCCTCGTTTGTGGCTGGGGTGGCAGGGAGTATTTGCTGTCGTCTTAGACTTTATGATCTTTGGGACAGAGGCCAGAAGCAGGGCAGGGTTCTGATTTACCAGAACATCCTAGAGGTAAAGGCAAGGCCCCTGGGCCGTGGGGGCTCCTGCACATATTCCCTCCCCTGCCGCTTTGCAGAGACCACCGAGACCCACAGTCACTAAGCACTAAGGCCACCTTGGCCCAGGAGAGTAGGAAACGCCAAGGCGGCAGGAGCCAACCTGGTGACAGAGGCCTTTGCTATTTCAGGTGAAAAAGGACGGTTAGCTTTTGAGAGGATGGACAAACTCTGCTCAGAACAAAGAGAAGTCTTTGGCCAGGAGGCAGATGTTGAAATCACAGTATTTTAAAATATCCTGGCTGATGAGCAAATCTCAGCTCGGTTTTTTTGCTCTGCTTGGCCTGGATATAATAATGCCTGCGATCTGGGTAATGGTGCCGTCAGCTCCTCTAGGAGTGTGAGCTGCCCAGAGCTCTGCCTGAGGCTCCGGCCACTGACCTAGGGCATGGGCTGGTCTTTGGGGACAGGAGTAGAAAAACACAAGGCCACGTACAGCATTCCGGGGGCTGCACTGCCTCAGAGGAGCCCCCGACTTCTGGCTGAGGGTCTGTGTGACCTTCCCCGAGATGCAGAGCCGAGCCGCACTTGGTGGCCACCTACAAGAGGGCCAAGACCAGGCAAAGTGAGGCCCTGAATAAAAGGTTCCACGATGAGGGTATGGAACTCCAGGCCTCCCTCCCGGTCAGCCGCTCGGCACTTCTGGGTCAACAGATACCGGGATGGAGGAGGCTGCTCAAGTTATTTCAGCAGCAGCCAGCTGTCACCCCGGTGAGCTGGGGAAGGTGGGAAGGCACAAAGCCAGGGGTTCTACAGCCACACTCTCAGCCTGACCTGCAGCCGGAGTGCCATGGAGCCCACGGACAGCGGCTGCTGGACTGTGAACCTCGCCTTCCCTATGCTCAGCGGCACAAAGGGAAGAAGCCACCACATCATCAGCCCAGGAGCCCTGAACAGCACGGCCACCAGGGCCACTCACTACCCAAACATAATCCAGCTTCAGAAGTCAATCAAGGGCCTTGTCAATAAACAGCTCCGGAAGCCATCAGCTGCCCCGAAGAAAGAGTTTGTTGAAGAACACATTGCTTTAAAGAAAATTAGTTTCGTATTTAAGTCTATTAGAAAAAAGCAAACCACGTCCTGAGAGTCTGTTAATGTAGAGATAACCTAGGCTTTGAGGGTGCTGTAACCACGGCACAGGAGAACTTTCTCATCCAACCTTCCTGTCTATATTTTGTGCTTTTTTGGTTTAACGTAGTATTTATTTGCCTTGTTCATATGTTCAGTTTTCTGAAATTTCAATTAAACTATTTTAATTGGTATTTCACTTTTTACCCAAAAGAGTAGACAGCGGTTGTTTCCCCAAATACCTGCCAATGGGGTGGGTCACTCCTGTGGTCTCGTGGGGCACTGTGAGGACACGTGAAGGAGGGGCCTCAGGCAGCGGCTCTGGTAAATGCTGTCTCTGGGCTTCTCTGCATGCTGGTGAAGGCTCCAGGCGTGCTCCCCCGATATAGGCATTATGCGGCATGGCCTTTGCCCTTTTGCACCGTCTGATTTGTCAATCCCCCTCCTCTTTTTTTTTTTTGGCATCATCAGCAGTACTAGCCTAGAGCAGGGGTCCCCAACCCCCAGTCCACACACCCGGTACTAGTCCAAGGCCTGTTAGGAACTGGGCTGCAGGGCAGGAGGTGAACAGCGAGTGAGCATTACTGCCTCAGCTCTGCCTCCCGATCAGCTGCAGCATTAGGTTCTCATAAGAGCGCAAACCCTAATGTGAACTGTGTGAGATCTAGGTTTTGTGCTCCCTATGAGAATCTGATGCCTGATGACCTGAGGTGGATCCCAAAACCATCCCCCACCACCCCTAGGTCTGTGGAAAAACTGACTGACTTCCATGGAGCTGGTCCCTGGGGCCAAAAAGGTTGGGGACTGCGGCCCTGGAGCACCCTCCTCCTTCTTGAAAGCTTAGATGACCTTTTTCATACCTGGAACGGTGGGAGCCACATTGACATCTGCAGCCCCAGGCCCCTGTGAGGCCACCTGACCACAGCCTGTCCTGCTGCCGGTCTCAGGAGCCTGGGTCTGCAGTCAGCTTTGAAACAGCTGAGGAACCTTGGAGCGTACCGGGGAACTCTTCTTTTTGTACTATTTTTGCAACATTTTGCAAATCCAAAATTACTTCAAAATGAAAAGAAGTCAAATAAGTTTGGGGGGATTTTACAGTTGTTTAATTTTGTACACAAATGAAAGACCATCTTATTTCTAAGTCAATTCCATATCAAATAGACTTTGTGTACTGAGATGCGGTAAGCATTGTCTCTCATAGGCAATTGGGTAATGGACACAGTTTTGAGATTACAACTTAAAACACTGTTCTTCAAACACCACTGATAAGTTGTTTGTTTGTGAAATTATCCAAGGGCCTATGCATGCCAAGTGTGGGTTTTGGGAAGGACACTGGGTGAAGCCTAAGGTGTTCAGTAAGCTCCCAGTCAAGAAAGCATTCCAACCTGAGGGTGCTGGCCACGAGGGACGCTGAGGTTAATTCTGGGAAGTGGAAAACTGTAACCCCAGCTGACTGACAACATCTGTTTCACATCAGCAGGGATGGAAAGAAACAGGAGTCGCTCATCCAGGCTTAGGTCTAATTAAGCAAAGAAAAGAAAATGGGAAGCACCTCAAATTCATGTTCTTTAGAAAAAAATTTTATTGTTGCAGCTAAAAGGCAAACCCATCATGAATATGGCAAGTTGGAAAACTGTACAGTCTGACAGTTCTGTGAGGTCACAGAAGACCCTGAGACATGCCCCCCGCCCACCCGGTCATGCAGCCACGTATACACACACACCTGAAAAGGTATTATACCAAAACACCTCGCTTTTTTTTTGTTTTTATTTTTGTAAAAATGGTTTATTCCACGGCCATTGTAAAAAATAATGACCTGATGAGTAAATATTGGCTTAAGGCATATAGCAGAGCAGCTCGCTACCTCTCTAACATACGCGTAACAGGGTGGAGAGCCCCAGCCGCTCTCCAGGGTAGGCGGTTAACCAGTACGTCCATTTTGAAATGCTACTATATATACACACCCAAACTACTACATACATATACAGGACTTAGAAACAACAAGCCCAGCTCAGAATGCTTACAGCCTGGCACCTAGGCCTTATCCACACCTCACCACAGCTCTGCGGGGCGACGCCTCGAATGTTCTCGTCACAGAATTTCTCTGTACTGGCTTCTACCACGAGAAAGGCAAAATGTGAAAATGCTGGCAAGAGAGTAGCTCCGGAGCTACAGCTGCCGTGTTTTTCTTGTTAAAAAGCCACTTAATGTGGAGGTCTTAAGTTCCTTTTGCAGGAAGAGTCGTGAGCACCAGCGGGCCCCCACAGGGTTTGAGGGTGGGGCAGACGCACCTCTCTCGGCAAGGTGAACCAAGACAGAGACAGCGGCAGGCTGCCTAAGGGACCGTCACCCAGGCTGTTTAAGAAGTGTGGTTTCCAGCAGTTGCCTCTCTTCCAAATCACAGTCTGCTCAGGTAGAGTGCTGACTTAGAATAGTGGAGGCTGATCCCAAAGGTGGGGGGGTCCCTGCTTGCCTCAATCACGTCCAGAGCGTGAGGTGTGAATATGGCTTCCAAACCCTTGGAATGTCTGAGTTACAGCGAGACCCTGCTGTACCAGGACAGGCCGGGCCTCACCAGGAAGTCACTAGAGTGTCATGCCAGGAATCTGGCAAATGCCTATTCCTGGAAAACTGCACCCTATTGCTGAGTGACAATGACTTCAGCAACAGGCTTAGGAACCACAGCCATGTAATGATCAGGTCATGCACAGGCAGGGTGGACTTGGACACGGGCACATGAGTAAGTGGAGATCCAAGTTTCTCATTTCAAGCACATATTTTTCATCAGGACACAAGAAGACCGTACATGCATTCTAATACACTTGGGGAGCGGTGATGGAGAACTAGAGCTAGCAGGTAACAGGGAGGAGAATAAGCGGGACTCAGTCATCTCACATCATGTTTCTTATTAAATACCCACGTGTTCATTATATATTATAGCATTGTTCTACCTTCTCACGTTACCCACAATACCACTAAATAACGACTGCTTACAACCGTCCTCCTTCCCAGTACTGGTCTGACGCAGCAGGCCCATGGCAAAGTCTTCCATTCCCAGTACTACCTGAGGATTGATTATTGTACTTTTTGATAAAGCCCTTGATGCAAGGCTGACATCAAAAAATTTTAATACATTATTGGTTCAAGAAAATGCTAGTGCACTATGGACGCCTTTAGGGGAAAGTTTGTTTAAATAAATATGGAGTGGAGAGTTGCTCCCTGCAGATTCGAGGGGGGCTGTTGGTGTGCCACCCACTGGGCTGCTTCAGGTGGGAGCCCTGGGGTGGGGGGAGCCCCGAGACTGGTGCAGGCCCCTTCCCTCTGCGCCACCAGCATGGTACTCTCCTTCGCTCTCCTCAAAAAATGGCTTGTGGATTTGGTACTCAAAGGGGAAGGGGCAAAAAGTAAAAGGATGAGGGGTGAGACACACATTCAGGGAAGATGGGTTTTAGTGCAGAACCAACGTCCGTCAGGGGCCCGGCTCTCTACGCGGTCCGGCGGCCCTTACCTACCGCGGCATGCCTGCTAGTCGGGCGTGGGCTCTGCGGGCAGAGGCGGACAGTGGGTGGAGGTGGAGTGGAGGAGGGTCAGGCTATGTGTTGCTGTTGAACAGGAACTGGAATGAAACCAAACAGTTCAGATGAGCCCAGACCCACACCCGCAGAGCTGTCGCCTCATGCATGACCCCGGCCACACCCCCCGGCAACTCCAACCTCTGAGGAAGCAAAGGGGGTTTTGGTTTTTCTTTTTACAGTAGCCCCCTCTCCCCAAAAGTCACCCCCAAGGAAAAAACCGTTTGCATTTTGCAAAACCATGTGATGTACTTGGCCACCTGGAAAGAGGTAAAATATTTAAAACGATGAAACAGTCTGAGGTCATTTCCATGGCCAGAGCTCTGAGGCTAGTCCTCTCTTCTCCTTACTTAACAGCAACACACGTCTACCGTGAGGACTTCTGCTGAAATGGCACTTCTCCCAATGAGGTGGAGCCCACTCCTCTGAATCAACAGTGGGTTGACATGCCGATGGCCACCCTGACCCCAAGGCAGAGGCCTGGAGGAAACCCATTTATGGGGATGGGGTGATGAGGGCTGGTACATGAGCAACATGGCTGCCACAGGAGGGAGCAATGGAGAAAGGACAAGGGAAACCCAGCGGGGACACCCTGAGCAGAAGCAGAGGCAGGTTTTGTTTTCTAGATGGCCTTTTGCTGCTGTTCTTACAGTGGGAAAGCTCGAAGCCCCTGTCCTGGCTCAGTGTGCACACAGCTGAGGGGCCTGAGCGCAATAGCGTCCTAACCCTCTTCTCCAAAGGAGTTTACATTCATAAAAGTTTGGGATTCCTTCCCTGGGAAATCAAATATAAATTATATAGCTGATTTTATCACCTAAGGGTATGAGAAAGTTTCATAAGTGCCTAGAGTTCTTTTTTTTTCCCAGAAATAACAAAAAGCTGCTTTTTATAAAGGTTAAAAACAACAATGTGTTGTAACTCTATTTTTTTTTTCAAAAACAAATGAACAAAAAAAAAAAAGAAGAGAGAGAGAGAAACAGACATATTTGGCATTTTCTCTACTTACTCCTGAATAGGTTAAGGCCCTGAGATTAGACTCTTATATTCTTGGGACCAGAGGGCTCCTTAAAACCCCAGTGCATCGATCCTTAATTCTCTTGTTAGCCCTTCCACAGTTCCAGACTTTAAAAACCTTTGCTCTGTTTCTTCTGAGACTGGCTCAGATGCGCCACAGAACTGAATCCTACCATCGGGCTAGCGGCCAGTGCTCTCTGTACACGCGCACCTCGCCAGCGCGTCTGTCAGTGGAAACATACCCTGTAGCACAGGTACGCGCCAGCCGTGAGGACCGTAGCCATGCACATGTTGACCAGGAAGGGCTTCCAGTGAGTCAGTGCATGGTCCTCCTCCTTCTCGGGCGGTGACGGCTCTCCTTTAGCTGGGAAGGCAGCCTGGGCACCTCGAAGACTTCCCCCCACGACCCGACTTCTAACTTCAGTGTCTTGACTCATGCTGAGGAATCAGAGGGGCAGGGATGGGTTACTCACTTGGGAGAAAATGAAAGGCAAGGATGCTGCTACTGTGGCAGGACCTCTAGGAAAAAACAAGCCACACGTAGAGTAGGCTGATGTTAACCCTGCCGGCCAGCCAGCCCCGCTCTGCTTGGAGGGAGGGACAGGCCAGGGCTCACATCAGCCTGCAGTCCACTTGTCACCCCTCCCCCAGGTACTTCAGACAGCAACCACACCCAGGGCAGGGTGGACGGGTGCCTGAGTGAGTGGTCACTGATGATCTGGCTGGAGGCCCCACTGGTGTACACATTATTGTGTGACTTGCTTTCTCACGTGCTGCAGTTGCAATGTCTGGCCACATCAGTACGCACCCAGATCTCATTCTTTAGGAGCTACGGGACATCCCAACACGCAGAGAGAACATAATTGATCAGATCGCTGGTTATAGCATTGGCTCGTCTCTAATTTTTCACTACTACAAACAATGCCACAACACACACCTGCCTACACATATTTTTACACGCTTGTTTTGAGAATGGCTACAAGGTACATTTCTCCATGTATACAACTGCTGGGTCAGAGTAAGGACATGTCTTAAAACTTCCCTCCAGAAAGCAGGGACCAAGGGCACGGCCAGCAGTCATCTCCACTGGGACTAACACCTACTCGTTCTGCAAGCTTTCTGTGCATGGCCACCTCCTGCAAGCAGCCTTCGCTGACCACTGCAGTGCACACGTCTATCATATCACTGTCCATGAGCCCCCACCAAAATAGGCTTTGGGTCCGCCTCTTTTCCAAAAAGATGGTCTAGAACACAGACCAGGGGACACGGGGACATGTGGACATGTGCTAGTTAACTCAGTGCTCCACACATATCAATAGGTACTCAATAATAGTTGTCAAACTGCAAGGAAGTAAAATGGGAATTTAATCAAGACCACATAAAAAAGGTTACATTCCCCAAAGGACCACTGTGGGGACTGAAAGTACATGGTCAAGGCTGGACATCATATTTCAGGACTGGCAGGAAGCCTGGGGGAGGGCACTGTCGGGGGGGAGGGGGGGCAGAAAAATGCTACTCGGTGGCACTAAGCCACTCATTCCAACAAGCACCACAAGGTGGCGCTAGAAGCCCACAGAAGTCGTTCATGTGCCTGGGCCTCCCGCAGCCAGGAGTGGAACGGCTGCAGCCCCGGCTCCCCGTGCCCCAGGGATGTGGAAGCGCTGCCTGCCAACAGGAGGCTGCATCCACAGGGTTTCAGCACTGGCATGCATTCTAGAACAGAAGGTCATTTCCCCTTACCCCAACAAGCTGGGACCCCATCATATTACCTTTCCATGCTGTAGGGTGCAGCATTTAAGGGGCTTCCTGTTTCTTCCTTGACGGGGCAGCCTTTATCGTCCCCGGTCTCATCCCTCACCCACTGGTGGTTTGGGAAGAACTCCCTGCATTTCCCATTGTGTGGCTCCAGGATTCGTTTCGGTGGCCGGGGAGGCGGGGGGACGTGCTCAGGTGGGGACTCCACGTCTTCATGGGAGAGCTCCTTCCACTGATCCTTAAAGAGCAGCAAGAGGAAGTCCTATTAGTGTTGGTGTTGGCTGTTTTGTCAGGAAATCCCTTCCCACGAGCAGAGGTGATGGCTTGGTGTGGGGTTCTCGGCTTCTCAGGCTGCAGCCATATACTGGGAAGATGAAATCTTTTGAAAATAAAATCTCTTCTCCTATCGATGCTCTCTGTGTGAGCACTTCAAACACACAAAGTGGATCGTGGTGAACGTTCTGACAACTCTTTAGCTATTTTAAACATGACGGGCAACTACACCAGGTGTTTGAACTGTTAAACTGACAGCCTCCTTCAAGGACAAAAAAGTTAAAATGGTCACACCTGGATTCAAAGAAAAGCAATGCTGACCTGCACGGAAGAGTCTCCCATGATGAATTTGGCACCTTCGATCACAGCCAGGTACGAGAAGCGCAGCTGGTCTGCTGTCTGGATCAGCCCCATCCGAAACTTCCTCATTTCTAACAACACTTTCTTGATATCAACGGAAGAAGGGTCTTTCCTTTTGTCCATCTGAAAGCCAGAGAGGAGACATAAGTCAGCCAGGTCCCATTCTCAAGGGCAACGTGACTAACACGTTAGGATGTCTGTCCCCTCCCAACCTCATGCTGAAATGGGATCCCCAGTGTTGGAGGTGGGGCTGGGTGGCAGGTGTCTGGGCCAGGGGGGCGGGTCCCTCATGAAAGGCTTGGTACCCTCCCTGACATAATGTGTTTGCAGAGATCTGGTTGTTAAAGAGTCTGGGACCTCCCCCATCTCTTACTCCTGCTCCCCTTCACCCTCCACCAAGACTGGAAGCTCCCTGAGGCCTCCCCAGAAGCCAAGTAGATGCTGGTGCCACGCTTCTACAGCCTGCAGAACCATGAGCTGGTTAACCTCTTTTCTTTATAAATTACCGAGTCTCAGGTACTCCTTTACAGTGACGCAAAAATGGACTAACACAGAGACTTTCTGTATTTCAGAAGAGGAGTGCTCCAGTTTGTACTGAGGAAAAAACATCAAAGCAGAGCAGGTAGAGGAATTCCCTGGGGTGCCCACAAGGGCCTCCTTACCAGCAAGAGGCAGGTATCAGCCAGACAGAAGGTCCCAGACCTGCCGATGCCTGCACTGCAGTGCACCACCACGGGGCCGTGCTCCGGGCTGAGTGACCCCGACTCTCGGACTTTGAAAAGAAAGTTCAAGAATGAGGCTGGCGATTCGGGGACTCCAAAGTCAGGCCATGTGGTATAGTGGAAATGTAAGATCTCTCGAGTTTCTTGAGTCTGAAAGAGAAAAATTCTCATGATGGTTCTCAGAGAATCATCTGTACAGAAATCACTAGTTCCAAGTTCACACAGACTCACCTTCCACTCACCGACCTCCAAGAGGAACATTAATTTTCAGACTTTTTCCCAGGGTCTACGCACCCAGTCAACAAACACCACGCCCTGGGGCCAGGCCCTGGGCTTGGGGCTGAACCCTCAGGGTGCGCCTGCTTAGACTTCACGTCCCTTAGGATCGAAGAGTCCCCCCCACCTCTTTTCTCTGATGTCCCTGTCACTTCCACTGTCTACATGGTTACAACTGGTTTCTCTCCGTCTCACGAGTCACAATGATGCTGTGCAGCCACCCACAAAAATCTTGTCATAAAGCCCTGCAAGGCCTCCTGTGAAAGAGTGAACAAGGAACAGCAAGTGAGGCACTGGCTCTGGGCAACTTTCAGACAGGGCTTTAAGATGATCTGGAGGTTTCAGAGGACTGTCACTTTAGAGAAAAAAGTAACAGACTTGGTCTCCAAAGAGTGGTGACCCCAAGGTGTGGCTCAACGCCCAGCTGAAGGGGCAGTCAATGCGGATGACATCGGTCCATGAACTGAGTGTGTCCTGTGCGCTGGCGCTGTGTCTCCCCAGCAACTGATCCAGGCAGGTACTCCCATTTTTCTGACGAGCAGGCAGACGTTTGGAGGCAAGAGTCCACGCTCAGAGGCTGCTGCAGACCCTTCTGAAAGGAGGATCCCAGCCCTTGTCCCAGAGTCTCTTCCCCTGGCTGGGTCTGCCCCAGAGGAACAGAAACAATGGCCTGGGGTCTCTGTTTCCAGCTCTGCTCCTTCCTTGAGGCTTCCAGCAGCTGTGATGAAAAGGCAGCCCTCACAGTAGGGGAGTACGCAAGATCTTCAGGGACCTAAGAGCTTGCAGGAAATGGGAACCAGTCACCTGGTAAGCAAGGCCCTGAGAGGGAAAGGGCTCCAGAAGTGAAAGTCTCCTGACGTGGGCCCAGGAAGGCAGCCACAGACAGGGACCGCACCAGCCTGGAGGGCTTCCTTGCGGCCTGGTGCCAGGGCCACCTGGAGAGCAGCTGACAGCAGAAGGATTCAGGCCAGAGACCTGCTTACGATGCCTTCCTTCACTTGACGAATACCCACACTATGCCAACCATGTGCCAGTTACCATGCCAGGGAGGTGGGGGCAAAGATACCACCTCACCCTCACAGAGCTCATGGTATAGTTACTAGGATTTCCCCTGACTCTGCTGGGATGAGAACATGCAACACAGAATACATAATTAACCCTGCCTCTGCCATTGAATACACCAGTAAATAATATTTAATATCTATTCAATATTAAATACAGTATCTTACACAGAACAAGGAGAAATTGTGTGCGTCAGGATAACTGCTAGAATCACACTAGGCAATACCATCATTCTTCCTTCTCTAGAAAATCATATCCAATAACCTTAATGACATTAAAGAGAGAGAAACACTTCTTCTCTTTGGGGGTGGGGCAGGCGGGGAAGAAGAGCACTGAAAATGTATTTAAACCTGAGTAAGAAGCAAGCATGCCAAAAGCAAGTTTTCTTAATCCTCCTAGGTGTAGGTTACCACCCGCTGACACCCTCCCTCACACCTGCCCACCTCTTTCACCAGGAACTCATTCCAGCGTTGTGCTAGAGCAGACAGCCATGGCTGAGAAAAGCCTTTTGAAAACAAAGTCTGTTGGAGCAAACAGACCCTAACACCAAAACCTCGGAGCTGGCCGTATTCGCTCTGCCAAGCGAAAAGCACACAGCTCTTGTGCTCTCTTTAAATTCGGTTTCCCTCAACAAGCAGGAGTTTACCAGAAGTCACCCTCAACGTAAGCCTTGCAAATGCTAAAAAGCATTCTTTTTAAAGTCTACTGCATAAATCCTCCAGCACATTCCAACACGCTGCCCATGATACTCCTGAGAATCCTCCAGAAAGTGCCTCCATCCACCGTACTCAGAGGCCCTCTGCCCTGCCAGGGCTATGGCAGGGCTGGTGGCTCCAGTGCCATCACCACCAGAGGGCAGAAAGCACTCTCAGCAGCTGCACCGCTGCGGTCCTCAGGAGCCAGGCAGCCTGGACCTCTTCTCTACTTCCTGGTAACCTATGCTAAATTCTAGATCTTACTTCTACTATTTTTTTTTTTTGGAGACAGGGTCTTTCCCTGTCACCCAGGCTGGAGTGCAGTGGTACAAGCATAGCTCACTGTAGCCTTGAACTCCTGGGCGCAAGCAATCCTCCTGCCATTAGCCTCCTGAGTAGCTGGGGCTACAGGAGAGCGCCACCTTGTCTGGCTAATGGTTTTTTTGTAGAGACGGGGGTCTCGCTATGTGGCCCAGGCTGGTCTCGAACTCCTGGCCTCAAGTGATCCTCCTGGCCTCAGCCTCCCCAAGTGCTGGGATTAAAGATGTGAGCCTCCGCACTCGGCCTACAACTCGTAACGGAACGACAGGAGCCACAATGACTAAAAAGCAGTGCTTGAGAAGGGAAGACATGGGGTCACCCAGAAGCAGATCCCTCCCCTGCGATACAGCCCTGGAGCTCCACTCCACACGGTCTCCCCGTGGCTCCGCCTTCCCGTCAGACAAAGCCCATGCTATGCATCCATGGTAACTGCTAAGCCTTCCCATGCAGGACCTCCCAGAGCCCTCGCAAAACCTGAGTCTGACAGAAGAGGAGACCAAGACATGGTGAGAAGTGATGTCCCTTGCCCCAAGCTGATGGGCTGATAAGGTGGGGCCAGGATTCGACCCCAGTTAGGTTCCAGAGACTGGTGGCTGGTCACCTTTCACTGGTGCCCCAGGGGCTGCTTCGCACTCCCTCCACTGTTCCCCGCAATGGCATGAACTCCTCCAAGTTCCGGCTCCAGGGGAATGATTCTGAAGCTCCAGGAGCAGAGCCTTCGGTGGTGGTGCTGCTGACCACAATGCCTTATCATGTTCTGATACCAACCTTTACCAAGCAAGTAGCTGGTGTTATAAACTCTTCCTACAACAATAAATCCAAGACCTGGCCCAGGAAACTTCCACTAGCTAAGAAACTGGAGTGAGCCCCAGACCCCTTCTTCTCTCCCATCAGACTCAAAGACTGAGGACCACCAAGAAGGCAGCATGTTTTGCCGGGACTTGCAAACGGCTGCTTCAGTCCCTCTGCAGCTGCAAAAGCAGGAACCAGTCTTCTGGGTAAGAAACTCTTTCCTTAAGAACTGCTATTAAAGGTTAGAGAGAGCACTGTGGCCTCCACCCTCCCAGGCACTCCGGGGCACTTGGGAGGTACACAAGTAAGTCCCGCTCACCACAGTGCCAAAATCACGTCTTGCTCGGGGTATACAAGAGCCAGGAACACTGGCATTAGGTAATATCACCCAAGGGGGAAAAGGAAGCTGCAGTGCTGAAGGGCGTGCCACACTTACTGTAAGGTTTTCCAGTTCTAGCTGTCGAACTGTATAATATGACTTGATATCTTCAGAGATCAATGTTAATTTCAAATTTGTGTCTTCAAAGATCATTTCTTTTTCTTCTTTTTGTGGCCAGTACTGTGCACATTTTAACTAGGGGAACAAATAACAGTGAATTAGTGTGAGCAACCATTTTCCTATGGCAGGAGACTTGGAGCACATTCCACAAGCCTCATGGTAACCCAAAGGCTTGGGGTTTTCTGAACATAGAAGTCATGGTCAGCATAGATGCCTGCCTCATGGGGGTGGAGGCACGGAGCTGCTAACCGGGGCCGGTTGTGCGGACCGGGCTCAGACTTCCAAATCCATCAGCTCCCCGGTCAAACACAGCAATGGGTTCCTGCAGGGCTCTGACCCTTTCTCACCGTCAACAAGGTGAAGCCAGCCTGTACAAAAGGCTTCAAAACTCCTCCACGTAGCCATTTCAAACATTACCCAGGACCTGATCAGGGCTGCTGGCATAGAATGTAGGTGCCTTACCCTGCATAGAAAACTCAACAGGCAATAAAAATAAAACCAGGAGAGACGGCAAGTGAGGCCGTTTGGAGAGGCTGAAAGGCTATCACCAGATGCAGACTAATTTTCAGAGAAGGCTTGGAGAGAGGCTCCCCAGGACTTACCCTTTCATTCTCGTTTAGTTCAGTTCATTCAGAAAAATACTTTTGATGTTCTATTTTGATAATCTCAGAAACTACTTGATGTTCTCAATTTAAATGTAGCTCATTAAATTTGTCTTTAAAACAAGCAAATTTATGAAAATTTGGTTTCATTTAGGGTCAAGACAAAAACTGACTCGAATTTAGTGACATTTTACTTGAAGTAAGTTTCTGCCTCAGTTACACAAACGTTTCTGCTCGTGGATAACGGCTGTGGACAAAAATGGCAGGTCAGCAGGGGCAGAGCTGATGGGTCAGCCTGACCATGTGCCTAGACAGAGGGAAAGTCAAAGCCCTCATGATTTTCAGCAAAAGAACTGTCAGCGTGTGTCAACAGCTCTTTGGCAAATGACACTTGCAGGTCACGTGCACTGACCCACTCAATACCTCCTCTGGGGCAAAGGATGGTGTGGGTGAAGGGAGCCACTTCAGGGCCAGCTGTCTGTCAGGAGAGACTCCTGTGCCCAGCAGTGACAAGGTGGACTGTGGGGGAGGGTTGAGGGGGAAACGCTACGGACATGCAGCAGGAATTCTGAAGAGGGAAATGTTTCAGGTCAGCCAAGGTTACAGGAAAGGGAGATCAGAGAAAGCTCTGTGCAAGAGGCAGGTTTTGAAGGGTGACTAGGATTTCCTAGGCAGTGACTGCAAATAAGCCGGGCTGAAAAGAGCAGCTGGAGAAGGGGCCAGCAGAGGCCCAGATCACAGCTGACTGGCAGCAGGCCCAGGGACCTGTGGCATCATCTGGGGGCAATGAGGAGCCAGGAAGCACTTGAGGAGGGTGAATACAGAACCTCAAATGCCTACTGGTCCAGCTCTACTGAAGCTGGAAGCTGCCCAAAAGACAAAACCAAAGCAAAATGTGGGAGAAACAAATGAGCAAACAGCAGGTTGTGATGCCAGCATGGCATCAACCTTCACAGGGCCAGACCAGAAGCCAACAGAGCTTTCTCAAGAGTCTGGACATGGGCCTGTCTGAAGTCTTAGCTAGTTTCACCCATGTGACCTCCCTGGATCAGTTATGGGTTGTCAAAAGTGAACCCTTGAGTGGGGACAATCTGTCACCATTGAAGCAATTCTGCCACTCTGCATGGAGGTGCTAATTATATGGCAAGACCCCCACTTAGCCAGAGTGAGTGTGGCAGCTGAAAGCAGGAACTTAGAAGAACTGAAAAGATGAATTACTCCCACACTTCTAACAACTAGATCTTATAATGCCTCAAGACCACAGAAACGAGACTGATGTGACAGGTTCCACACCACCTGTGCTGGGGTGGGCATTCCACACAGTGAGCACACAGAGAAGGTAGCAAAGAACAGAAATGCAGGAGGAAGAAGCCACCATTCCTCATCTCATGAGCAGGGTAGATGAGTCTTAAATCTCACCTCCAGACAGCAAGCACTCCCTTTCAAAACCAAACCCGACACCTAATAACCCTCTGTAATCTGGGTAAAGACTAACACTTTGGAAATCTACAACTGAGGAATCTGGAACACAACTAGCAACACAACTAAGTGTCAATCACCCAATATATATTTTTTAAGGACTCTTAGGTGTCTATAGCAACAAGCTATGCTCTGTCATTTCCAATAGAAATTTTTGTTTTAAAAGGGACAGGATCACTATTTCCAGTTACCCTATTACATTGATATATACTGCCATGAAAAGTAGACGGATTTTTATTAGAAGCAGTCCTTCACCAGGCCTCAAATTGAGTCATATCTTGGGCTGGCACCAGAGCAACATGGCGGTGCCAACATGCTGGCATTGCTCGTGGCTGTTTCTACCATGAAGGCAGATGTTAGAGTCCTTGAGGCCTTCCCAAACAAGTGAGCAGGCCATGTTAGGAAAACCCATGAAAGACATCTGCAGTGATCCTGTGTGTGACAGGTAACTTGGTTTCACCAGAAATTAACACAGAGAACTAAAGTATGAGAGAAAAACGAATTTTATGGACCCTGCGATACAAAATGCAATGTCTTGTGCATGAAAACAAAGAGCAGCTTTGGTAATGATTTCAGGAGGGAGATACAGGTGATATTCTGCAATGGCCAATTAAACTGGTCTTGCTTACTTCCCCCAGCTAAACAACAATCCCAGCCCTTACGCCATGCACAGCCTACACTGACATGTCTAAAGTCAATCCTTAAATTGAACTAGTGACAACTCTGGCCATCTGGATGACCCCAGTCTAACACACACAATCATCTTCTGCATAACTGGCTTCCAGGAAGCCCAGGGTCCCAAAAGACAACAGGCATGTTTGCCAAAAGAGCGAGTGAGCATCCTACACTACTTGGTGAAGGAAGGAAATCAGAAAACAAGTATGCATTCAATGAAAACTCCCCCAAAGCTGGTTTTACCGCAAGCTGTGTGGATCATTTATAATTAGATTAGCTGAGCAAATAAGATACTGTAACTTCTCATGATTTTTCCCAGCCAGCCCTCTGGGAGGGATAATGCGGATACAGAATTGAAAATGTTGATCCCAAAGAAACTTTAAGAATCTCAAACCATACATTGTTTTTCATGCCAATTTGTATGCTCAAGTAACCCTCGAGTAGAATGGGATACTTACAAAGGAAAGCAGGGACTGCTGGCCAATTATCACAGTAACTACAACAAAGCCAACCAGCTATGTTTCTGACGCCACCACAGTAACCCAAAGGGAAAGGTTGTCACAGTGCATCTGTGGGCCATTTATGGTCGGCCTTGGGTGGGAGACAACGAAGCACAGGGCCTGGTGAGGCTCGAACACGTAACTACAACACTGGACACCGCTCGAACATGTACCTACAACGCTGGACACCACTCAAACAGGTAACTACAGCGCTGGGCATTGCTCCTTGCTGTAATGTGACAACCACTGCTAAAGCAAACCTTGTGCTCACAGCAAAGAGGGTCAACCAAACATTTAGCAACAAAGAAATAAAAAAGCAAATGCTACTGTATCTGGTAATTTCTGAATAAATGTCTTGATTCAAAATTCCCAACCCTCAATACCACCTAGAGCAATGGTTCTCAACCAGGCGCAATTTGGCCTACCAGGGGACACTGGACAAAGTCTGGAGTCTAGACAGAAACACATCTGATTGCCACATCTGGGGAGGGAGGGCTACTGGCATCTGGTGGGTAGAGGCCAGAGATGCTGCTAAGCATCCTACAAAGCCCAGCAAGCCACTCCCCGCCCCATCCCTAGCAAAGAAACGATCCAGCCCAAAAGTCAGTGGTGCTGAGGGTCGGAAGCCTGCAGATGGTGCTGTGCTGAACGCTCCCACAGGCCGCCAGGTTTCCCTTCCCTCGCAGAGTGTGCTGTGTGAACCTAATGCTTCCTTTCTTTAATTCAAAATTGTTGACAAGTGGTGAAGGGTGAGGGTTTGCTTCACGTTTGTAACTGCACATTTTACTAGTCATGCTACTAAGGAAGGAAGAAAAAGTTTAAAAACCACCTTTCACTGAAAAAATTATTTTCTAAAACGTGATACATTATATCATCAACAGAACACTCAGGCAAGCTCCCTATCTGTTATTGTTGAGCAAATAAATACTTTTGTTAGGCAAAAGCACACACATAAAAAAAAAAAAGAAACCCAACCCCAAAACAAAACAAACCCCTGTGATTCTAAACATGTGCTGTCCTATGAGGAACACTTCATGGGAGTAAGTAAGCTGTTTCTTTGTGTGTGGTGGAGAGGAGAGGCTTTGCGGTTAATGCTTCAAGTGCTCGCTGCTGAAGTTTCCTTTGATGTGTTGCTTCTTAACACTTGGATTTGTTACACTCTAGGGCCATGATTGTTCTTTCTTTGGAAGGGTGGCCTCTCTGGAGCCCTCACGTTCTTCTGTGACCGGAGGCAACCAGGACAGCTGTGAGAGCAGTGTCCCAGCTGAGCCAGGACCTGGCAAGGCCTAGGGACACCCCTGCTCCTGGGCCCACACTCCTATTGGTCTCCACAATCCTCAGCTCATCTCCTCCTGGACCCCGTGCAGGGCTGGCAGTGCTGGGGAGCAGCAAGGGCAGGGAGGCTGAGGAGCCTGTGGCCCTGCTCAATGTTGGCCTGTGCCTGCACAGGCAGACGGTCTACATGGGATGGTCTACACAGGACAATCTACAAAGGACAGTCTATACAAACAATCTACATAAGACAATCTACATAGTTTATATAGAAAATCTACACAGGACAGTCTATACAAACAGTCTACATAAGACAGTCTACACAGGACAGTCAATATATAAAATCTACACAGGACAGTCTATACAGATGGTCTACACAGGAGAGTGGCTGTCCAGATACCGGCTATCCTCGGCTATCTCAACAGAGTAAGGAGGGCAGGGGAGAGTACAAGCAGCTGGGGAGCCGGGGGCAGCCATCCAGGGGTACCTGGAAGTGGGATGAGCGTGGGCACTGGGACTCCGTAGCCCAGAGAACATGGTAAGAAACTAAAACCAGAAAAGTCTGTCCTGGCTAAAGTTCCAAGAGCGTTGAGAGGTCTGTGTCCAGGGGCCCAGGGCCAGACCCGCAGGGTTCCGTAAACCACACCATGGATTATCCTGGGGCAAAGGGAGCCGCACAAGGGTTTTCAGCTCGGAAGAACTGTGGTGAGACTTGCATTTGAGAAAGCTTATTCTGGAAGCATGCTACAAAATGAACCGAGGGGAACGAGTCAATAAGGAGAGGTGACTAGACACACAGACACAGATGCAGGAGTGGTGGCCTGCACAAATGGACACTGTGCAGCCACACACTAGCCCAAGGGGTGTTTGAAAAGTTGCAAGAACTTAAAATGACACACGTCCTGAAGCCAGTGCTCACTCAGGAAAGGAGTGGCAGGGCCAGGCATTTGGGTATTGAATGCAGGCAAATCTCCTCTAGGGTGAGCTGCTCCCACAGCTCCACAGAGGTAGCTCCACAGAAGCCACACTCTCACCAGCCAAAATATCAGACACCATGAAGATGCACTAAGAACTTGCTTTTCAAGATAAAAGCAGGTCTCCAGAACTCTACACAAGTCCGCACTGCAACAAGAGGTGTGCAGGCAGCACAAGTGGGTGGAGCAGCACACATCACACACGCAGAGGGAGTGGGCAAAGAGGCCAGTGCAATTCTGCATCCTCCCTTTCACTCACTTCATTAACTTGTTGACAACCAACATGCATTTATATGCTGCTGTTTTATTATTTTTAAATAAAAATGATAGTTTGTAAAGGAAATAGAAAAGCAAGAAAAAAAATTTAAACATCTGGATGAAAATGGTAATGGTATGGAGTGGTACGCATGGTCACATGAACAGCAAATGAATCTGAGACTTACCGAGCCTTTCTCCATCACTCTGTTGAGCATGACGACACCCCTGCTCTTCTGCTCCCACACCATCTCCCAAAAGTGCCCACACGTGTTAGGCAAAGGACCCTGCAAAGACACAGTAACGCAGCATGTGACATATGAAACAAACATCTACAGCAAGTGCTCACTTTCTGTAGTCAGTTAATGATAGTGCCCTCAGTCCTCACAGCTTAGGCAGAGTGGTGGCTGAGGCTGGGACAGAGACCTACCTCTCCCTGCCTGGTGGTCAGTAACTGCAGTTCAATTTCTACCAGGCAGCAAAAGGCCATTTCTGCATCTCAGTTCAGAGCTGGCCAACCAAGGACAGAAAAATGCCGGATTCTGCTTTCTGGCTGAGGCAGGCTGGCTAAAGTTCCCCACTGAGATTCATTTCCAGGGTCCTTGGGCTATGGGACAAAACTCCTTGGTGCAGGCGAGAGTGTGGGAGGCGTGACCAACCATGACACTTCTCTTGGTTTCAGTCCCAGCTCCAATCACATCACCATGTGACCTTGGGCAAGTCACTTCATCTCTCCCTGCCTCAGTCTCCCCATCACTTACTTGACTAATAATAGTACCTTTCATAGAGCTGTGAAAATGAAGTCCATTCATTTATATAAAGTACTTAGCACAGTCCCTAGAATGCAGTAAACACCCAACGAAACGTCAGCAACTGTTTCTACCATTAGCCATGATGACCCTGATGGCAGACAGCCTTCATCCTTGGACCAACAAACTTAGGAGATGTCAGAACACAAATGGTCATTCAGGTAGCCCAAGGGGGAACAGAGTCACTGTCGCATGAGGGTACCTGCTGGGCAGCTAGCCCATCTCACTCCAACTCACCTGGCAATGGGCACAGATGTTTACTGGACACAGGGTACAAATGCCTTGAGTTTGTCTCAATTATTAGCAGTGCCTGGAAGAGACCTCGCCTATCACCTCCACATCAGAACTTGTCATGTGCTTGGCCAGCACCACTTCTTCTCAGTTTCCATTCTCACCTGTTTTCATTTAAGCTCCCCCTCAATCCCCCGCTTTGTTTTTTTGTTTTTGTTTTTTGAGACGGAGTCTTGCTCTGTCACCCAGGCTGGAGTGCAGTGGTACAATCCTGGCTCACTGCAACCTCTGCCTCCCGGGTTCCAGCAATTATCCTGTCTCAGCCTCCTGAGTAGCTAGGACTACAGGTGCCCACCACCACACCCAGATCATTTTTATAATTTTAGTAGAGACGGGGTTTCACCATGTTGGCCAGGCTGGCCTTGAACTCCTGACCTCAAGTGATCCACTCGCCTTGGCCTCCCAAAGTGCTGCGATTACAGGCGTGGGCCACCTCACCCAGCCCATAAGCTCCTTATTCTTTCAATCTTCTCCCTTTAAGTCCCATCCCACTTGACTCAACCAGGCTAGCCCTCAGTGTCCTCTTCCTTTCTTTCCCGAGCTCATCTTGAACTTACCGCCTGAACAAGAGAAGTCAGCACTCCCTGTGCTGAAGGCAGAAAAGCAGATCACATTTAACCCTTCCCTCCTCAGCAAACAGAAAAACAGCTCCTGGCAGCCAGAAATCCTGTGGCACCTGGCTGGCCACCTGGGCCTTGCATTCTCTGCCCTGGCATGAAGACCCCAGTCACTGCAGCTCTCCACTACTCCCTTGGTGCCCTCCCTTACCCGTGAAGGATCACGATCTTGTAAGATCTGCAAGGACACACACCACCCTTAGCTGACACTGCATGGGGGAGGTGAAGGAGGGCCCCTGGACGTTATTCTCTGCTCTTCTATACTTCTGACTATTACAAAATGAGAAGAGAGACTTGTATTATTACATAATGAGCAACATTGAAAAATAACGGGAAGGGTGTTCCTGGTTTGGGCGCTAGGGAAATGTCTCAGTCACGGTGTCCAGGGGTGATGCTTTGGGGTCAGGCTGCCTCGACTCCTTTAGTAAATCCCCATGGCAAAGGGAAACTGCATAAACAGCTTCTCGACATCCCCAGGGTCAGCTCACAAACCAGACAGAGCTTCCCATGTCCCAAGGAACGCTAGGATGTGGGGTAGGCAGGACAGCAGCCTAAGTGTCCACGGTCATTTCCAATGCAGCACTTGGCATGATACACCCTGTACCAGGTATTTAAAGGGCTTCCTGACTCCACAACACAGTTGAATGCTGAAATCAGGAGGTAGGAAATTTGACTTTTCCAAAAAGTGAAGTCCTCAAAAAGTCACTTTTGCCTCAACCTCATCCCCAGGCATCTCCCTCCTTATTAACCCCCTCCCCAATCAGCGTCCCCTAAATGTCCCAGAGGTGCTGGGAGGACCAGGGGCTCAAAGCCTGGTAAGATCTGTCCTGTATTCATGCACCAAGAACTTACTCAATGGCCCCACAGGACTGAACACAGCTGGGCTGATGCTCTACATCCAAGATGACTAGAGGCATCTTGGCTGATTTTGGTCATAAAGGGGGAGGAACTGGGACAGGACAAAAAGGTAGTGAAGAAAGGCCTCAGCTGAATGTGCCCTGACCTAGCTCCAGGCTGAAAGCAGCCTTTCTTCACAGTGCATTCTGGCTTCCTCAGAATTTTAATTTCCAAACTTAAAGCAAAATTACGATGTTCAAAATCATCCTATAGCCTAAAGCCATATGAGACTGATCCGCTGACATGGAATGAGAAAACAAAAATTATGATGAAAAACAAAACGAAACAAGAAACCCAGTCTTTTTAGACCAACTTACAGGTAACAAGCTAAGACTTGAGAAAATTAATCGAAAAGAAACTCCTTTATCCTCTTTCTCAGATACCCTTTGGTCACATGTCACTGAGTGTTTTACAAGAGGCTCAATTATTAAACCACTTTCAGGATTTTGTTTCCATAAAGATGCCAAAAGCCAGCAGAAATTTTAAGTGATTTTTCATGCTTGTTCACATGATCTAATGATGCTGTTTTTCTGGGTGAAAGAATGAGGACCGTGCTGAGCTATTCTGAACGGCTCTGGACAGAGATTCCTGCTCTACTGCTAACGCTCTTAGATTTGCCATCACAAGTGCTTGACGCTCTGAGACAAATACTTCTGGAAGCAACACAGGTACAGACTCTCCTCCAGCCACGGCTCTGCTGCCTCTGCCAACAGACCACAGGCAACTCTGGCATTTGAATGTTGTTTTCTATAAGCTCTCATTCCCAGCAATGTCATCTTATGCTTCCCAAAAAAGATTAGTGTTACAACCAAAGTGAACATTTGAAGGAAGATATTTTCCCCCTTCCTTGTTGCTTTTTGGTTTGCTGAAAACCTGACCTTCTAAAGAAGGTGGCAGATTTCATTTGAGGTGTGGATAACAACACTCTAACTCTTCACATAAAAAAAAAAAATTCGGACAATCTGCTTACCTGGGTAAGAATGTAACTCCTTTGGGCTTCTTCCATTTTTATCAAACTAGCATTGATATAGTCGTTATCTTCTTGATGTAGTTTAATCCGACTATGGTCAACTGAAAGGCAAACCAGAACTCAGAGGTTAATCTCAGAAAAGCAGAATGTGTACATGCAGGTGCATGCCCTACAGAAAAGCAAAGGTGAGTTGGTGGCATGAGGGGCATTCACACTGGCTAAAGCCCTGTTTTAGTTGAGATCAGTCGTCAGTATGGGGTGACTGGGATTTTCAGAAAGGGTTTTCTGAAGTGTTTGAAACTCCACGCTATGTAGCAATAGCGGGAAGCTTATTAAAACAGAGATCATGTCCTATTTGGGAAATCTGTTCTTAGGTCATATCTGGTGATACTCAACACTCTCCCTCAAAACCTTCCAGGGCAGAGAGGGGCATCAAAGGATCTGTTCTCTGATTCGTGACTTTTTTTTTTTTTTTTTTTGAGATGGAGTCTCGCTCTGTTGCCCAGGCTGGAGTGCAGTGGCATGTTCTCAGTTCAATGCAGCCTCCACCTCCCAGGTTCAAGTGATTCTCTTGCCTCAGCTGCCTGAGTAGCTGGGATTACAGGTGTGGGTCACCCAGCCTACCTAATTTTTGTATTTTTAGTAGAGACAGAGTTTCACTATGTTGGCCAGGCTGGTCTCAAACTCCTGGCCTCAAACGATCCACCTGCCTCAGCCTCCCAAAGTGCTGGGATTACAGGCGTGAGCCGATATAAACTTTTATAGGGTAAAAATATGGTGGCTTCAATCTTTAAAAGGGATCAAAATCCACCATAAATTCCACCTAGTCCCTACAGTTGTTGCTGGTACACTGAGCTACAGTAGGTAGGATTTAAGATCGAACTTTCACCTAACCTCTGTCCAATGGTTTGAAGATTAAATGACTTAAGTACACAGCAGCATGAAGTCATACCTTGACCTGTATATAAGGTTTTGTTTTTTTAAGTTCAAGTATAATGAACTTCAGTGATTCTAAACTTTTAAAATTCAAAGCATATCACAAAGACATTTGAAAGAGAATTTAACTGGAAAAAACTCTGAATCCCAAACACTGAAAGTATATTAAACGTACCTTTTAGTTTTTAGAAATAAACTTTCATCTGGAAGTTCTGCCCCAGATCTCTGAAAAAACAGAGGCACTTTTTTTCTCCTATCATTTGTCTGTTACAAAAGCAGTAGCTCTCTGAGGGCCACTTTCCTTATCCTATTAGTGGAGCTAATAAGAGCAGATGGGTACTTTTATTTCTGGCACAGCACAAGGGACAATAAACTCAGGTGACTACCCGTAAATAGCATCTTGTCCCTGGGACCAAAGGGGAAAGGAGACGTGATTGGGAATAAGTGGTCTGGGGCTTTTTGTTCTAAAGAAAGATTCCAAAGAGAGATTCTTTTGAAAACTAGCTGCCACCTGGAATACTGTTTCTCATTATGGAGGCTTAGGACAAACAGATACTAGAATAATTTTTAAGTGGATAATAGAGATAAAATATCTAAAAAATAATTACATAATGGTATTGGTGGGTTATGTGAGTGGGTTCAAACATCACTGAGTGACTCTGGGCAAACAACTGATCTCAGAGCCTTGGTTTTTTTTCACTTGCTAAATGGTAGGTGACAAGAGGGTCGAAGGAAGAGTCAATGAGCTGAGGTGTACACAGAGCCTCATTCAGCAAGTGCCCATAACTGCCGGCTGCGGTCACCACCAGCAGCACTGTGAGCTGGGCAGCAGGTCAGCTTCTACCTTGACTCATTCTCCCCCATAACCTTCACAGCAAATGACTGTTTCTACTGGAGGATAGGAGGAGGGGAGGAAGATATAAGGAGTGAGACTGGGAGTGAAAAGTTGGAGAACTGTTGGAAAACTGTTTCCCTGGAAGAATTTTTTTTTTAAGACTAGTCAGGTGAAGCAGTGGAGATGGAGAAGGAACAAAGAAATCTGTAACTTGTTATGATCAAGTAGCTACAAACACTAACGCACTCAGACCAGCCCCTGGAAGAATATTTTAAATACTGATTTTTCTCTCTGCAAAACTGATTTATAAAACCATTTAGATAAGAAATGTTAAAAAATGTAGCAAAGGAGTATTAAAGACAAGATTATTCCCTAAGTAGAGCAAGTAGAGCAAAAGCTGGAGACCCAGGGTATCCTGGCACCACGTGCAGGAGGTGGACAGTGATGTTTCTGCCACGTTCTCACGTGTCAGACTTGTCAGTGGTCTGGTGGTTTCTGGCCAGGACTTCCCAACGGAACCACCAAGACTTTTTGTTTTTGTTTTTAAACAAGCATCAATGAGGCGCCTCAGCTGAGATGTGTGAAATCAAGAGTACAATGTGTTGGCGCCAATCATGTCACCTGATGATCTAGAAGTGCACTGCAGACGCCAGCGACAACCATCCCCACCACAGACAACATTTACTGAGCACTTATGTCTGCATGAGGTACTGGGAGCTGGGCTAAGCAGCTTACGTTGCTTCATTCCATCTTCATGCACTCCCATGAGAGAGAACAATTTGCCCAAAGCCACTCAGCTCTAAGTGGCAGAGATGACACAAAACCAGGCAGGGAACCACGGTGGCAGGCCAAGAGGCACACGTTCTACACCGAGTCCAGGTCCATTTTTACACCCCTCCCAGGATCTGGGCGCCATTAAGCCAGGTCAGGACGCACTGCTAACCCTTCTGGCAGAGAACAATGCCAACCACCACTCATAGCCACGAGCACAGGGGATGCAGGATGTGCCCACTGGAGGAATGACTGGTGAATCTTCTGCATCCCTGGCAGAGCGTACTACCACGGAGATGCTGGCAGCTATGACCCCTCACTGACTGACAGTGTCTGAAGACCTGGAGGGGAGTCAAACAGGCCTCTGGCCTAGAGGAGACGGCTCAGTTCAAGTCCTGTACTCGGCTCCAGTTTTCCCTACTTTATGTAAATTCTAATATGTTAAATATTTACTTCTCAGCCACTGGCAGATTGACAGCCAATCACTCAGGAGGCGGACAGGGCTGCCACAGGCCAGCAGGCACACTGACAATCCTAGGAAGAACTAACGGCAGTAAAGAGGGAGAAAAATGACAAACGAAGTTGGCGGGGGTGGAGGTGGTGGGGACTCCAAGCAGAGCTGCCTTGCATATTCAGTGCAGGGGACAACAGTGCCCACCCCTGAATGCCTGTGCAGAGCTTCATTACAGCTGAACACAGTACTCGGGTTCTAATGACGATGCTGCTGAGTCATCCAGAAAAGGTTTTATTATGCCTGCTATACTCTGCTTCAGCTGGGAGGAAAATGATTAATCACAAAAACAGTTAAGCTAAAAAAAAATGCTTTGAACTTCACTAAATTTTCCAGAAACTGAAACCTTACCCCTTCTATAATGGTGGAAAAATAAGCCATTACTATAAGTCTCTAATACCTTTACTATAGGAAACAATCAAGTCATAAACCTCTGCTACTATCGATTTCTTATTATACTAAACTCTGAGGCAAAAGGAGTCTTGACTAAAATGACCTGCGGCAAAGGAAGAGCAGGACTGGTACCAGCCACGTGGATACTTACAGGGACTGACATCTCTGTACCTATTTCGGTTTTTGTTCTTAGGAAGCTTGGCCACTCTACATGGGAAGTCACTGGCTTCATGTCGGATATCCTACAAAAAAGAATAAAGACATTTAACTAACTGCCAGGCACTGAGAAAACTCAGCACAGAAACAGACATCAAAGAGAGCCAGGCAGTATGGGAAACGCAAGGTAACAATTCAGAGGTATGTACCAGGTCATGGGCGAAAACCAAGTAGGAATGAGCACAGGCCTGGGGTGGGACGCCGTGACGTGGGACAGGAAGATGGAAAGATGAGGAAGAGGGCAGAGAGACAGGAGGGGCAATTTACTCCAAAACACCCCGCACGGCAAAGGCATGGGGGCTGGAGATTGCATCTCATGCCAGGAACAGTGAGTGGGCAGTAGGAGGCGCGACAGACGGCTGGAGGACACAGGTGGGTAGGCCAGACCTTGGAGAGCCCTGAATGCCAGGCCTGGGGATTCCAACTGAAACTTCTATAAAGCTACAATTATTAAAAGTAGATAATATGTACTTTTATGTCAACCAGCTATCCAACTGCTTTCCTAGGAGGTGGTAAACAAATCCTACCACCCCTGTTTCAACAGAAGACTACGCCATGCCTCCTGATCATACCTAAAATTCCACTATAGTCACATTCAACCATCTTTTATTTGTATTTATTACTAAAAAACAAATACACACATGAATGTACTTACTGCCACTAAACTATGTACCTAAAAATGGCTAAAATGGTACAGTTTATGTTTTGCATATTTTACCGTAATTTTAAAAAAAAAGGCCCCACTTCTCAGGTGAAAATAGGAGAGCAGACAACAGCAACAGAATTCTGGAAGCTGGACATCAGGCTGATTAGCGGTTGGCACTTGTGGGAAAGCACAATTACAAGTGAACAGTAGGAAAGCCAGAACCGCCCCAGATTTCCACTCCAGAGTCCTCCAAAGGCTCTGGCTCTGCTCCCAGTCTGGAAGGAGGAGTGGGATTCCCTACAGAGGACAAAGGTAGAGCCATCTGGGAAGACTTGGATTGCCATCTCATTCCCCAAGCTCTTCCATGAGCCTCAGACTTCTGCAGAACTCTATAATAAAGACATGCTTTCTAGAAAAATGTAAACCAGAAGGTCTCTGAACTGCAGCAAGACTGCTGGCACAGTGGAAGATGTGAGTTCTCCACCAAAAATGGGGTAAGAGACTGGGCGCAATGGCTCAGGCCTGTAATCCCAGCACTTTGGGAGGCCAAGGCAGGCGGATCACGAGGTTAGGGGATCGAGACCATCCTGGCCAACATGGTGAAACCCTGTCTACTAAAAACACAAAAATTAGCTGTAATCCCAGCTACTCGGGAGGCTGAGGCAGGAGAATCACTTGAACCAGGGAGTTGGAAGTTTCATTAGCTGAGATCATGCCAGAGTAAGACTCCGTCTCAAAAACAAAACAAAACAAAAAACCAGGGTAAGAGCAGCCATGCACAAGCCAAACCCCAGGAACTCGAGTCCTTTTCCCCATGAGACACATGCCGCTGGCAGCTAGACCCTTCTCTGGGTAGGAGGCAGAGCATCTCTAGATAATCTGACCACACAAAAGGCACAACCAAAAGATATTATCCTCAGAGTGTAAGACTGGCAGCCTCCCTAGGGGCCCTGTGGCCAGCACAGTGTTGACAGGCCCCTTACACCTGCTCAAGGCTCTCACACTCCTGTAAGCCCCTACTCTCCAACATGTGCAGATACCACTGGTGACCAGGTATAACAAGAAAGTCTCTAACAGAAAAACAAAAAATAAAAACCAGGAAAAAGCCCCTTGGAGGAAACAAACTGCAGAGAATAGAAACATTTAAAATATATATTAATATATTCAGAAAGAAAAGATTCTTGTATCTATGTATTAAGAATGGAATGTCATATAAAACAAAGACATCTCTCAAAACTTAAAAACAAGATAGCAAAAAATGACAAGCTCAACTGGAGAATCAAATATAAGTAGAAGAAATCTGCCTTCCTAAGAAGGTAAAACCAAGAAAAAAACCAGAAAATTAAGCAAACAAAAAAAAAAATACAAGGAAAGAAAACATCAAAAAGTAATTCAAGAAAAACACCCAGACCCATCCAGTACTCATAATGATAAAAACAGACCCATTCTAAGGCACATTAATTGCAATCCCAGAATTCTGAGGACAAGGAGAATGTTCTGTAAGTTTCTGGGAAGAAAAAGCAGTTCACTTTCAAAGGATGAGGTGATTAGCATAGCTTCAAACTTTGCAAGAACACTGAAAGCTGGCCAGCAATGAAGCAATGCCTTCAAGATCCTAAGAACCACGATTTCCAATCTGGAATTCTACACCTAGCTCAAGTCATGAAATGAGAAGGGACAATAAAAACATTCCAAGGCGGGTGGATCACCTGAGGTCAGGAGACCAGCCTGGCCATCAGAGTGAAATCCGTCTCTACTAAAAATACAAAAAATTAGCTGGGTGTGGTGGTGGGCGCCTATAGTCCCAGCTACTTGGGAGGCTGAGGCAGAAGAATAGCTTGAACCCAGGAGGTGGAGACCGCGATAAGCAGAGACTGTGCCACTGCACTCCAGCCTGGGCAACAAGAATGAAACTCCGTCTCAAAAAAAAAAAAAAATTCCCTGACATGTAAGGTCTCAAAACCTTTATCATCCATGATCTCTTTTCCCAGTAACCCACTGGAGCATGTTTTCCACCTGAGTGATGAAATAAATCAAAAAAGAGAAAGATACAGGATACATGGGGAGACGGTGAAGACAAAGGAAATTTATGCAAAAACTGGAGAGACGGGCCGGGTGCGGTGGTTCACACCTGTAATCCCAGCACTTTGGGAGGCCGAGGCAGGCGGATCACAAGGTCAAGAGATTGAGACCATCCTGGCCAACATGGTGAAACCCCATCTCTACTAAAAATACAAAAATTAGCCGGGTGTGGTGGGACACGCCTGTAGTCTCAGCTACTTAGGAGGTTGAGGCGGAAGAATCGCTTGAACCCAGGAGGCGGAGGTTGCAGTGAGCCGAGATTGCGCCACTGGGCTCTAGCCTGACAACAGAGCAAGACTCCGTCTAAAAAAAGAAAAAACAAAAAAAAAAAACCTGGAGGGACGAGATAACAGGGTGACAACTACATGACAGACATGGGAAGTGAGCAGGCTGGATTTGAAAAGTACAACTCAACAGAGAGCTGCAGGAACATGCCGTACCAACCACGGCCTGGTGAGACTACCAGAGGAAAATGAGAAGACCTGAAATCCAGGAAACTGGGTATCCAATAGAAAAGAAAAGCTCAAGATGACAGCTGTGAGTGGGCAAGTCTACAGACTAACCGCCCAGATACATGGCGAATGGAAATTTCAAGTAGGATGTCTCCAAGGAAAAACTTGAAACTGAAACTGCTCAGTAACCTCTGGCCACGTGTGGCCAGTCTGAAAAGAGATGTTCTGTAAGTGTAAAATACACATTGGATTTGAAGACTTAGTAACAAAATAAGTAACAGCAAAATATCTCAAGTATTTTAAATATTGATCATTTATTGAAATAACATTTTAAACAAACTAGGTTAAGTAAAAGATACTATTAATTTCATCTGCTTCTTTTGAACTTTTTTTTTTACTATGGCTACAAGAAAAGGTAAAATCATGTATGTGGGTTTTATTATTTGTCTACCGGAGAGCACTCACTGATCTTGTGGAAAATTGTTCTGAAAGGCTATAAGAAGATATGGGAAGAATTAGCAAAAGGTACAAAGAAAACTATGCAAATAAAAAAAAAAGGCAATTATCACGGGGGTATGGTGGCACGTGTCTATAATCCCAGCTACCTGGGAAGCTAAGGCAGGAGGATAGCTTGAGCTCAGGAGTCTGAGATTGGTCTGAACAACATGGCAAAACCCCGCCTCTACAAAAAATACAAAAATCAGCCTGGTATGGTGGCAAGCGTCTGTAGTCTCAGCTACTCAGGAGGCTGTGGGAGGAGGACTGCTTGAGCCCTGAGTCCTGGGCTGCGTGTGCTATGCTGACTGGGTGTTGGCACTAAGTTTGGCATCAATATGTTGACCTCCCAGGAATACAGGACCACCAGGTTCCCTAAGAAGGGGTGAATGGGCCCAGGTTGGAAATGGAGCAGGTGGAAATTCCTATACTCATCAGCAGTGGGCTCACGCCTGCGAAGAGCCCCTGAACTCTAGTCTGGGCAACCGTAAGACCCCATCTCTTTAAAAAACAAACTGGAGGAAAAAAATTAAAAAGGCAATTATTAACAATGGAAATAATGTTTAAAAAAGAAAGGCAGTATAGTACAATACCATCTGTGACTATGTGCAGAGGCAAATAATGCAAACAATGAGTACTGATTTAAACCAAAAGGTAAAACATTGGGAGAACAGGGAGGCGAAGCGGAAGGGAGAAAAAGCAAAGGGGATGGCTAAGAAAACTAAAGCCTCCACCTTAATAATGGTCTAGATTACTATATCAAAAGATAAACATTTTGAGCTGGACATGGTGGTATGTGCCTGTATTCCCAGCTACCCGGGAGGCTGAGGCAGGAAGATTGCTTGAGCCCATGAGTTTGAGGCTGCAGTGAGCTACGATGGTCCCACTGTGCTCCATCTTGGGCGACAGAGTTAAGACCCTGTCTCTGAAAAATAATAAAAAGAATTTATAAGTTTAAAAAAGATTAACATTTTGCTTAGAAATATGGAGATATATACAAGCTGTAATCAATCAGCAGCTCGAAGACTGGAAGTGGTGGTTGATGAGGAGAAAGACCAGCGAAATGGTCGGAGGTGGCAAACCACCAGAATTTTTTTTTTTTTTTGAGATGGAATTTTGCTATTATTGCCCAGGCTGGAGTGCAATAGTGCGATCCCAGCTCACTGCAACCTCCACCTCCTAAATTCAAGCGATTCTCCAGCCTCATCCTCCCAAGTAGCTGGGACTACGGGCATGCACCACCAGGCCTGGCTAATTTTGTGTTTTAGTAGAGACGGGGTTTCACCATGTTGGTCAGGCTGATCTCAAACTCCTGACTTCAGGTGATCCACCCGCTTTGGCTTCCCAAGCTGGTGGGATTACAGGCGTGAGCCACTGCGCCCAGCCAAACCACTGGATTTTATCATAAACTGATTGTGGTACTATTTTACTTGAGTTATGTGCATATTCAACTTGGATTTTTAAAAAGTCCACATTCTGCTACTCTGCTTATTTATTTACAATACTATAAAATGGCAGGGAAGAGTTTTTGACTCATACTAGAGACCAGTGAATAATAGAATGATGGAGCTGGGTGTGGTGGCTTATGTCTGTAATCCCAGCACTTTGGGAGCCGAGACTGGAGGACTGCTTGAGTCCAGGAGTTCGAGATCAGCCTTAGGTAACAAAGTGAGACCTCGCCTCTACAATGGATTAAAAAAATTAGCCAGTTGTGGTGGCATTCACCTGTGGTCCCATCTACACAAGGGGTTGAGGCAGGAGGATCACTTGAGCCCGAGAGATTGAGGCTACAGTGACCCATAAACGCGTCACTGCACTCTAGCCTCTCCAGCTTGGGCAACAAAGTGAGACCCTGTCTCAAAAACAAAAACAAACCCACACGAAAAAACAACAGCATGATGACAGATTACAAACCTACCTAAGAGTAAAGAAATTAATCCAATAGGAACACATCCATTGCATCACTTAGGATGAGATTAAGCTTTCAGGGAAATGCTATACAGTACAGAAAAAAAAAAAAAACTTGAAAGAGTAAAAATCTAAGTCTTAAATTTGTTGTTTTACTTATCATTTGGAAGCATTCAGCAGTGAGTACAAATTCTGCCCTTGAAGTGAAAAGCAATCTGGTCAGTGCAGCTGGTGTGACTGGATGAAGATGTAAGAAATATCTGATACAGATAAACCACTGGGCTAACGAATATTTACCCAGAGCAAACAAGGGCCAAAATGTCAGTAACAGTTGCAACTGATTTTATTCAGCCAAAAGGATTATTCATATGTACTTTTTTTGGTATGGGTGTATATGCCTGAGCGAGAGAGAGAAAAAAAAAAGAAAAAAAAAAAAAGGAAAAGGTGGAGATATCATTTAATAAAGACATTGGGAAAATGAAAGGTATCCACATAATACATTTTTAAAAAACAGATTTTAAAATTAAGGTATACTCAGAGTAAAATGCACAGATCTTAAGTATGTACTTGAATAAATTTTTAAAACCGTCTTTGAGGTATACTTTACAAATAATAAAATATACCCACTTAAGTGTTCAGTGATTTTTAAGCAACGTCTACACCCATGTAACTATCAATGCAACCAAGATACAAAACATTTCCATAACCCCAAAAAGTTCACTTGTGCTTCTGGTTCCAGTCAATTCAACCTTCTACTCCCACCCACAACTGCCACCCAAGGCAACCACAGGTCTGCTTTACGTTGTTCAAATTTTTTTCCATACCAGCTAACTTACTGCATTTACTAGCATAAAGTTTGTATAACACTCCTTTGAATTCTGTTTTTCTTCCTGGTACTGTTAATTTGTATGTCTTCTCTTTTTTCTTGGCCAGTTTAGCTAGAAATGTATCAATTTTCTTGACCTTTTACAAAGAATCAGCTTTTCATTTAATTGATTTTCTCTGCTCTTTTATACTTCACTAACTTCTACTCTTATCTTTACTATTTCCTTTCTTCTTTGGATTTAATTTGTTCTTTTTCTAATTTCTTACAGACAGCATGTAGTTGGGTCATGCTTTTTCAATCTAATCTGACAATCTTCATCCTTTAATTCAGTTATTTAGAACAATTTACATTTAATATAATTATTGACATGGCTAGATTTGAATCCGCCATCTTGCTAGTTGTTTAGTTGCTTTCTATTTTACTCATTTGATCTTTGTTCCTTTTTTCCCTCTATCTCTACCTTCTTTTGGATGATTTTTTTTTTTTTTTTTGCATCTATCTTATCTCCACCATTGGCACATTAGCCATATCTCTTTAGTTTCATTTTTTAGTGGTTCTATTGGGTTTACAATATGCATTTAATTCATAATGGTCTACTTTCATATAATAGCGCATTACCAAAAATGTGACGACAGCATTTGTCCACTCATCCTTTATGCTATTATCATACATTTTTACTTCTACGTTATAATGTATTTTCATTTTTGCTTTAATTGTATCTTAAATTTTAAAATGATAAAAATGTATTTCATATTTATCTATATGTGTCACTTTAGCGTCCTCATTCTTTTGTATATACCCAAATATCTTTCATCATTTCTCTTCTGCTTCAAGGACTTCCTTTTTTTTATGCTTGTGTGCCAGCAACAAATTATCTTGCCTTTACTTTTTTCCCCAAATAAGTCTTATATCACTGCCTTTTTTTTTTTTTTTTTAAGGGAAAGAGAGAGACATGGTCTTGCTGCTGTCCAGGCTGGAGTGCACTGACGCGATCCTAGTTCACTGCAGTCTTGAACTACTGCACTCAGGCAATCTTTTGGCCTTAGCCTCCAGACTAGCTAGGATTACAGGTGTGAACATCCGGCTAATTTATTTCATTTTTCGTAGAGATAGGGTCTGGCTATGTTGCCCAGGCAGATCTCAAGTGATCCTCCTGACTCAGGCTCCCAAAGTGCTGGGATTGTGGCATGGACATTGCGCCAGGCCTAGTGTGGTTTTATTTTGCTGAAGGTTTGTTGAAATTCTTGAATCTGTAGTTTTATCGTTTTTAGTAAACGTGGAAAAAATTTGAACATTACTCCTTCAAGTATTTTGGGGCAGACTTCAACACAGATGTTATTAATGTTGTTCCATATGTCATTGAGGCTCCCCCAAATCCACATTTTTTTCTGTACCTCACTTGTGTATATTCTCATATAAATGTTCACGGTGTTTTTCTTCTGCAGTGCCTAAACTGCTGTTAATCCTATGCAGCTAAATTCTCATTTCAGATATTGTATTCTTATTTAGAAATGGTATTTGGTTTTCTTCGATTATCCTCATTGCGTTGTTTTTCTTTAAACCTACTGAGTTACTTGTAATCGCTGTTTTACTGTCCCTATCTGCTAATTTATCATCTGTCATTTCTGGGCTTGTTTCTAATGTCTGATTTTTCTCCTAGCTATGAATCACATTGTTTATTACTTTTTGCATATCTGACAGTTTTTGGCTGAATGTTTCTACCAAATATTCTACGTATTACAGAAGTCTCTCTCTCTCCATTCTGGCTGGTGCAAACTTGAATGGGTGCTGGAATCATCCATTCCCCAACAGTTGTTCTTTATCCAAGCTCATGAAGATACACCCTACAAAGTATATACTGTATCCAGCCAGACTCAAGGTGATCCCTTTGCAGATTTCTGGAGTTCTTCCTGTCATGGCCTGCTCATCCTCAGTACCTTGCTCTGCAAATCCAAGCCATTTCAGCCTCCTTGAGTCCCAATCTCTGCCTCCTAACCTCAGCAACACTGCCAGGCAGGAAGTTCATCCTAGGGCTCATCTTATATCCCTGTCCAGTCTACTGAGGTAATGCTTTTATTATCACTCTATAGTTTCCGTATTAGTCATTAGATAAAAATTAGATTTCAGAGTGTCAACATTTATTCAACAAATATAAAAGGCCTACTGTGTGTCAGGCACTGTTTTGAATATTGGAGCTACAGCAAAGAACCAAACACAAAAATTCCTTCCTTAATAGAATTTCCCTGGGGGGAGGGAGGGGGGCGAGAGAGAGAGAGAGAGAGAGAGAGAGAGAGAGAGAGAGCACGAGAGCAAGCGAGTGAGCAAAATATGTCAACTGATAAGTACTAAATTAAAAAATCAAGTAGAGGAAATAAAAGGAGAAAGTTGGGCAGGTTATTTTAAGTAGGATGGCCACAGAAGACCTTCCAGTAAAAGTGACACTGGAAAAGAGATCTGATGAAGGTGAAGGAGTGAGCCATGGGAATGTTCTGGGGGAAAATACTCCAGGTAGGAGGATGCTTGGCATGTCTGAGGAAGAAAAGAAAGCCACTGTGGTTGGAATGAGGGGACAGTGATGGAGATGAAGCTGCAGGTCAGGGAGAGCATGCTGGATCCCAGAACAGGTATATTAGCACTACATAAGGCAAATTGAAAAAGAAAATCTTTTTTGTAGAGATGAAGTCTCATTATGTTACCCAGTTTGAGGCTGGTCTCAAACTCCTGGGCTCAAACAATTCTCCAGTCTCAGCCTCCCAAAGTGCTGAGATTACAGGCCTGAGCCACTGCACCTGGCCAAGGATTTCTGATTACAACAATAAGAGGATCCTTCTGGCTGCTACAAGCAGATGAGGTTGCAGGGGTCAATGGTGTAAGGAATGATATAGTCAGGGAGCTAAGGCAACAATGCAGCAAAGAATGCTGGTGGCTGAAACCACAGTGACAGTAACAGAAGTGGTGAGAAGGAGTCAGTTTCTGGATAATTTATTAGAAGCCAGTTTCTGGTGAATTCCTCATCCTTCCTTACTTTAGAATGGTATATGGAAAACATACACATACTCTGAGTACAAGTCTTTATTTCATTTAGTAAGATAAAATGCCAGGCTTAGAGTCTTAAAATTGAGGGGGGATAGGACCTATACAATTAAAGGTAACTATAACATTAGTGGTTTGGAAGAAAGTAAGTAGACTGCTATACCATAACACTTTACAGAATTACAGCAAAACAAGATTTCTGTATTCTACAACTGTATCATAGGTAAGCTAACTTTCCAACGGCTACAGAATAAGCAGGTTTAATGAACACATTTAACTAGCTTTTCACTATAAAATGTCCCCAGAAGAACTTTTATTATGCTAACCAAAGATTAAATAAATACTTCTAATCTACTGAATGTGTAAAATTTCCACAAAGAAAACAAAATAAAAGGCTTTAAAACCTATGATAAGATGACTGCTGGGTAAATTGATGAGCCAAACCAAAAGGGAATAATAAAGCTGCCATGAAACAGATTCCCAGAAGAGTCCCCGAAACGAAAACACTGATGTCAGGAATCATTCCGTGTGCGCCTCAGCATTTGAGGGCTGGATCACACCAAATTAGTAATTTTACCAGTGGGAAACAAAATCTATCAACAGATAACAAACAGATTCTTTACAGATCCCTCCTTCCCCTGGTCCAGGCAGAGAGAATAATGTGATAGAATAAAACGCCACACACGTCAAATGTGTATGGCTCTCCCAAAGTGTAAGCCTGATCATGTGCTCCTGAAGCAGGCGTGGGTGTGGCTGAAGCTTACAGGTAAATGGTTTCCATTTCGCTATATCATCTTATATAGACATCAGGCACTCAAAGTGATCTAAATCATTTCTGTGGTAAACCATTTTCATGAGAGAAAAAAGCAAGTCCTTCCAAAGTTATGATTTAGCTAGGCTAGAAGATTCACAAACACTCGATCAAGTTTCAACAAAGCATCTGCTGAGCTGGAGATTTTAAAAGGGGCAAGGAAGTGAGCAGGGCAGAAACCTTCTTCACCTGAATAGTTTCTACAGCTCTTCCTCATTTCCCATCTTCACCCAGCTCATTTAAGAAGGTCACAGATGATCTCCCAAATAACACAAAGGGGTAACATACTTATAAAACTCTGGTAACAGAACAAATTAGAGCCTGGAGTTAATTAATTTTTATATTTATTCAGGAAAGCTCATTATCCATTATTCAGACACCTCCCAAATTCAATCACACAAAAAGTCAAACTTGGGTGAAAAGCTGACAATGTTTGATTAGAGATTTCTATTTCTCCTGAAAACACACAGGCATAAAAGCCAGTCTAGCCTTGCAGAAATATTTCTGTGTTTATATTAAGCACTTCATAAAGTGAAGCATAGCAATCTGGGTTTAACACCCTCCTCCTCAGTCCACAACTGGGTGAAATGTCTCTTACTGGCGCCACAGTAAAATGCATTACTGATTTTAAAGCTATTTGCCAAGTGAAAAAGCAGAGACAGCAACCCAATCGCAGCCAGGAGTCTGAGAAGGGCTGAGACTCTCACCTTAGTGTCCTCTCCTAACACAGGCCCAGGCCCAGGCTCAGGCTCAGAGCAGGCACTCAATGTAATTTTGTTAACTGAATTAATGGATGCTTCTAAAGGTTCCCAAAGCTTAAAGGGTCCTTAACACTATAACAACATTTTTTACTTTGTAGAACAGAAGTGCTCCTGAAAGGGAATACGTATAAGCAAATGTCTGATCCAATCCTATTTTCTCAATTACTTGTTACAAAATGGAAGTTACTGAAATTACTTTTACTTATTTTTTGCAGTTGACCCACACAGCCTCCTGACCAAACAGTGCCAAAATGGTTATCAAAACATGGATTCAAAGCAGAAAGAGTCATTTTTGGGTGATTCTGACTGTGATGTCTGTTTTAAAAGTCTAAAGGAAGAAAAAATTCCAAGGGTACCTTTTACTCACTAGAACCTCCGGGAACTATAAAGTCCCTTAGCACCCGTCACATCTTCTAAGCTCTCCAGGAACCTCCATTCTACAAATGGTTGTCTAATTTAATTGTTTGAGTTGTTACCTGGTTCTTTAGGGAAGCTACCAGCTCTCAGAAATGTGCAGACAGAGCCAGATTGAAGGGAAACGCAGAAGTAAAGGCAATGATTTAAATGCAGTAAGTGAACACAAAGGGTGTACATTTCCTGGAACTTTTACAGTAGTCACTGAATAGGGAGATATATATAGCAGAGGGTGCAGTGGCTAGCATAAAATTTTAGAGATTTTGTTAATCACAAACCTCATTATAAATGAGAAAATTTCTGTGTAACAAAGTATACTCTGAGAAATAAATCATCAGAGATTCAATGTCTTTCAACTCAAAAGCAATGCTATATCCTTCATATATGAAAATTAATGAAACAATATAATTTACTACAAAAACCTTAGGAAAATATTTTTATTTGTGTACATTCATATAAGCATATGAAATAAATCATATACTTAATATTATTAGTATTAAATGCTAAGATACACTCACTCTTTAATAGAAAAAGCTTAAAATTAAGCTAATCAGTACCAAGTCTGTTTGGGTTTACATTTTAAAGTAACTGTGTACTGAATAAAAACAGATAGTAAAAAGCAAACCATGCACCTCAGAATCTTACGTTGTAGTTGAATGAGAAATAGGGGTTGAGGGGAGGAAGGAGCAAAACTGGTCAGTACTGAAACAAAGGAACAAAAATGGCAGCAGGATACCAATCAACCATCCCTGCCACAGCTGGAGGAAGCGTTGGGTCTGCTTGTACAGTGATCTGGGGCAAGGCTAATACATAATGGAGCTACAAATCACTAACAGAACAATTACGTGCACTTGGAAAACTATGTGGGGAAAAAACAACCAATTGCTTTACAAACTCCCCACAAATCAAGGGACAAGGGTAGGAATGGGGAGTATGAAAAACCTTTCACGAAACTGGCATGGGGACCTTCTGGTGGAGATGGTAGGGCCGGTTTCACGCTCTGATGTACACTCACTGCTCAGAACATAAAACAATGGTCAATTAAATTTAGAGAAAACCATAAAGGCACAGTTAGGCTCAAAAACAGCATGAGAATGAGAATGAATGAAAATGAAACAAAAGGCTCCCAACTCAAAATGACCTACAAGCAAGGCATCAAATACAGAAGATAACCAGTTAGCTCTACAAATGATAACCAACAAATCAACTAGAAGAAAAATCCATTCCATATGGAATTTATTGTACAGCTTGTCAGCAACTTTAAAAATAAACATACTTGGGCCAGGCATAGCGGCTCACGCCTGTAATCCCAGCACTTTGGGAGGCCAAGGCGGGCGGATCACTTGAGGTCATGAGTTCGAGACCAGCCTGGCCAACATGGTGAAACCCTGTCTCTACTCAAAATACAAAAATTAGCTGAGTGTAGTGGCATGCACCTGTAATACCAGCTACTCGGGAGGCTGAGGCAAGTGAATCACTTGAACACGGGAGGCAGAGGTTTCAGTGAGCTGAGATCGTGCCACTGCACTCCTGCCTGGGCACGACAGAGCAAGACTCCATCTCAAATTAAAAATAAATAAATAAACATAACTTGGCCAGGTGCAGTCATTCACACCTATAATCTCAGCACTTTAGGAGGCCAAGAAGGGCAGACCACACGAGCCCAGGAGTTCAAGACCAGCCTGGGCAACACAGTAAGACCCATCCCTACAAAAATTTTAAAAAAAATTATCTGGGTGTGGAGGCTGTCACACTTGTAGTCCTAGCTACCTGGGAGACCGAGGTGGGAGGATAGCTTGAGTCCAAGCAGTTGAGGCTGCAGTGAGCTATGACTATGTCACTGCACTCCAGCCTGGTGGCACAGTGAGACCCTGTCTCAATAAAAAAAAGAATAAAATAAGTAAATAAATATATGTAAGATAAATACATAAAGGAATCGTGTATAAAAAGATGTTATGAATAAAAACAGGAAGAATTAAATCAGAACACGGAGATGCAACTGAAGAAGTGACAAATCCTCAAAATAAAATGAATCATGAAATTTTTTTTAAAAACCTCAATAGATAGGATAAATGCTAGATTAAACCCAGTCAAAGCATGAGCAAATTGAAAGCTACTACAGAGGAATGTGCCCAGGATGCAGCATGAAGAATTATGAAACACAACAGAGCAGTTCAGAGACACGGGCGATAGACGGACTCCAGTCCACACCTCAAAATAAATCAGCACTGAGACACGGAGGCAAAAGGGTCAGGCTCAGGATGTTGAGAATAAAAAATCGGGCCAGGCACGGTGGCTCACGCCTGTAATCCCAGCACTCTGGGATACCGAGGCGGGTGGATCACGAGGTCAGGAGATTGAGACCATCCTGGCCAACATGGTGAAACCCCATCTCTACTAAAAACTACAAAAATTAGCTGGGTGTGGTGGCATGCGTCTGTGGTCCCAGCTAATCGGGAGGCTGAGGCAGAAGAATTGCTTGAACCTGGGAGGTGGAGGTTGCATTGAGCCAAGATTGTGCCACTGCACTCCAGCCTGGCGCCTGGCGACAGAGTGAGACTATTTCACAAAAAAAAAAAAAAAAAAAAAGAGAGAGAGAGAGAATAAAAAATCTTCAAAGTAAATGACCATATTATTTGGAGGCTTAATAGAGCATTAACATGGTCATTTACTTAATTTTTTTAAACTCTATGGTTATGTAGCCATTTAAGATAAGAAACTCTTAAAAATACAATAAAAAGGGACCCTTATCATTGATGGTGACCCTAAATCATTTACAAAAAACGAAGCCACTTTATATATGTGTGGCTAATTGCTATTTTTGATTCCCTGAGGCCTGATGCAGTTTCAGAACTGAAAAATTATTTTCCACCTAGAATGAGATTCATCTGGAAATGGCACAGCCTATCTTTAAGAAAACACTGTTAGCAGTGAAAGCAGCATATTGACATGGTGGTCTACTACTGAAAAATTTTAATGCAGAGAAAATGTATTTGGGCTTTAAACCAGAATTCAGAAACAGCACACTGACTTCATTATAGTAAGCTACTGGAGCCTTTGCTTATATTATTTATACAAAGAAGTAGAATAGAATCATTATCAAAAGTATAAAAATTGCTTTTTCAAGTGTCCCTGACTTTAAACATTATTTTTACAGTCCTTAATAGTGTCTGCTTTTAAAAAATCACTTACGTTTTCTGTTAAATGTCATGAATTTCACCTTAGGTAGAAATCAATAGGCAGAAAATGAATCAGACTTACAGTAATTGATGTCAATAAAAGATATTGGAACCACTATTTTTTTTTTTAAATGCTGAGAACCACAAAACCATTCCTGTAAGAGAACAGTCTAAAAAATTAAATCTACTTTCACTTCTGTTTTGTTTACCTTCTGCTTTCCATAATGACAGCCTAAGAACTTCAGGCCCTGGGCTTCTGGCTGCTTGCCAGAGGACAGTGGTACAGTTGACTAAGGACATACATAGTTGGCAGACATCTGAAAGTGGAAGGCTCACAGCTTTTCTTACTGGGAACCAGACTACCAATCACCAGCTTCTGCCCTCTATAGCCCCAGGGAAAATGGTACCATAGGAACTCACATGATACTTCTACTCTGAAGTATGGAGAACCATCCTCACAAAACTGGGATGATACTTTGGTGCACAATTTGGGAGTGTGAATGGGAGGTAAATAGAACCTCAAAATAAAACTGGCTTTAGTTAAGAGTTTCTTTTATATTCCAAGAGCAGCACAAGATTCTGCTACAGAACCAAGGAAAAGGCATATGTATTATTATCAACCAAGTGAGTTTATAAAGTACTTTCTAGATGTAGCGTATTTTTCCACTCACCATTTGAGGGGTAAGGATGAAGAAGGAACAAAAAATAAAATATGACCAATGCCCAAAATTATTTGAAGTGAGAGTGCTTCAGTGAAGCCACAACAATAAAACAATAAAAAGACAATTTGGGGAAGAGAGGAAGCAGGCAACCAAGCTCCTCTGTGCGGCTTTCCAAAGAATTCCCATACACATTAAGAAAGCAACGTTTAGATTCAATGCATGAATCCATTCAATTCATCCAAATATCGACTGAGCACCAACTATGTGGCAGGCACGAAGCATACGAAGATTAATAAGAAAGACGAAAGTCCTGCCCTCACAGAGAAGACAGCCAAACAGATGTCTGAGCTAGGTGCTCTTACGTGTAACACTCACAAACACTACCATACCCCCTGCCAACAAGTGTCCCAAACACAAGGGATCTAATCACTTCTTTTTTTGGACATGGGATCTGTCTCACTCTGTCACCCAGGCTAGAGTGCAGTGGCACAATCAGGGCTCACTGAAGCCTCGACTTCCAGGGCTCAGGTGATCCTCCCACCTCAGCCTCCTGAGTAGCTGAGACTCTAGGCACCACGCACTACGTTCCACCATGCCTGGTTCATTGCTTCTGCTTTCTGTAGAGACAGGGAGTCTTGCTATGTTGCTCGGCTGGTCTTGAACTCCTGGGCTCAAGCAATCTGCCTGCCTTGGCCTCCCAAAGTGCTGGGATTACAGGTGTGAACAACTGAGCCCAGCCTGATCACTCTAATAAAGGCAGAATGAATGATTCGAAGGCCACAATCTCTAGCTGCACCTGCATCTTCCTCTTTGCTTCTTCCTGGGGATTAAGAGTTCTGGCACTGAAGTGTGCCTAAGAACAATGGTACCAGGCTGTACAAATAAAACCACATGTATCATACATTATGAGCAGTTTAAGGATAATGTGGTCTACGGACAGATTTCTCATCTTTTTCAGGGTAATCCATGAGGAAGATGCAACTCCACTAACACAGAGCTAATTTAGGATGCTGCTGAATAAACAACAAAGATTTAAAATCATCAGTTCGGTGAATGCTTACTATTTACCATGTCAAGATGTGTTATACCTTCTCATGACATTACAAGAAACAAAATCCATTTTAGCCCATGGCTTGTGGTTTTCTACTGCTTTCCCCACTACAAAGTCATGTAATATTCAGGGTGACTTGAAATTCCTACTCAAGAAAATGTATCTGGGCCAGGTGCAGTGGCCGACGCCTATAATTCCAACACTTTGGGAGGCTGAAGTAGAAGGATCACTTGAGCTCAGGAGTTTGGGACTAGCCTAGATAACATAGAGAGATTTTGTCTCTAAAACGAAAGAAAAGGTATCTGAATGCAATCAAGTGAAAGTAACATTATGGGAATGACTTTACAGCCACTCTAATCTAGTTGTTTTAAAATAACTTATTCATAATCGCTGGCATTTTAAAATTGTTGACAAATGACTAGTGGTGCATGTCACACCTGCTCACAAGATACCTGGACACAATGCCACTGCAACAGGCAACAAGCCCTTAAAGTCTTTTGGAGGAGAGGTCACTCTTTGTGTTGTACTTTCTATGGGTTTTGACAAATGTATGATCACATGTATCCTCCATTATAGCATGAAACAGAATATTCTCATGACCTAAAGCTCCCTGATCCACCTACCCATCCATCCCACTCCCCATCCCCAACCACGCCCCTGGCAACTGCCAATCTTTTTTACTATCTCCATCGTTTTGCCTTTTCCAGAATGTCATACAGTTGGAATTATTCAGTATGTAGTCATTGTCCACCTTTTTCTTAATGACACGCAACATTCCTTATGTATTCTGGCCACAAGTCCTTCAGTGGTCACACATGCTGCAAACAGCTTTCTCTGTATCAGTTAGAGTTTGTCGTGTATCCAACACCCTAAGACACAGTGGGCCACAACTACTTGTTTGTTCATGACTGTGTAAGTTGGCCATTCGGGTTAGGTTTAGCTGATACGGCTTGTCTTTGTTTCAGGCTGGCAGGGTTCATACATGCATTTGTGGTCAGCTGGTACGGCCAATGGCCTAACTCACGTATCTGATGCTGGGGGCTGCTGACAAGGGTTATGGTGATAACTGGGCCACATGTTGTTCATCCTCCAACAGACTAGCCTGGGCTTGTTCACATGGTAATACTATAAAATTCTCACAAGCAGCAAGGCGGCAAGCCCCAGTATGCAAGAAAATCAATCTGATGTCATGACTGTCAATATTTCACTGACCAAAGCAAGTAACATGGCCAATTACAAAATAAAAAGTAGGCTGGACACAGTGGCTCACGCCTATAATCCCAGCACTTTGGGAGGCCGAGGCGGGCAGTTCACTTGACGCCAGGAGTTTGAGACCAGCCTGGCCAACACGGTAAAGCCTCGTCTCTACTAAAACTAGAAATAATTAGTTGGATGTGGTGGCACATGCCTGTAATCCCAGCTACTTGGAAGGCTGAGGCATGAGAATCACTTGAGCCCAGGAGATAGAGGCTGCAGTGAGCACAAACTGCACCACTGCACTCCAGACCGGGTGACAGAGAAAGACTCTGTCTCAAATAATAATAATAACAAATAAAATAAAACGTAAAGGAAGACACTGTGTACCTCTTGATGGGAATCACACTCAAAGGAACTTGCAGAGAGACCTGTGGCTACTTCTGCAAACAATCTAATGTTAATGGTGTTTTTTAATAAACAAAGGTTCTTAATTTAAATGTATCTTATCAGTCTTATGCTTTGTAGTTAACTTTATTGGTTAACTAGTTTAATCTAGTTATTTAATTTAATAAACACTGCCTATCCCAATTTCATAAACACATTCTCCTATGTTATCTTTTGAAAGTTCATCTAAAGAAGGAAAAAATGTTCTGCACATTTTAATTTATATCTTTATTATGCCTCAAACTGTTGGAATATACAGACAACATCATAAGACCTATCTGTCCCTTCTAACAACTGTTTATATGCACAGTAAACACAACTTCAAGAGATGTGTGGCTTTACTTCCAAGTGCTTGTAGGCTACATGATACACACATAGTGTTGTCTCTTTCCATCCTTTGGCTTCTAATCTTTTGGAACATTAGTGTTTTTCTCGTTCATATAAGCTCTTTACATATTTCAAAACCATCAACTCTATCTTTATTGGAAATCACTTTTTCAACTTATCTGTCTGTACATTTAAAAAATTTCAGGCAGGACGCAATGGCTTAGGCCTGTAATACCAGCACTTTGGGAGACTAAGGGAGGAGGACTGCTTGAGCCCAGGAGTTTGAGACCAGCCTGGGCAACATGGTGAAACCTCAGCTCTACACAAATAAAAATAAAACAATTAGCTGGGTGTGGGGTGGTGCTCATCTGTGGTCCCCAGCTACTCTGGACACTGAGGTGGGAGGATCCCTTGAGGTCCAGAGGTCAAGGCTGCAGTTAGCCATGATTGTGCCACTGTACTTCAGCCTGGGCAACAGTGAGATCCTGTTTCAAAAAAAAAATTAAAATTAAAAAAAAATTAGGCCAGGTGTGGTGGCTCACGCCTGTAATCCCAGCACTATGGGAGACCGAGGCAGGTGGATCACCTGAGGTCAAGACTTCGAGACCAGCCTGGCCAACATGGCAAAACCCCATCTATACTGCAAACACAAAAAAATTAGCTGGGTGTGGTGGCAGGTGCCTGTAACCCCAGCTACTAGGGAGGCTGAGGTAGGAGAACTGCTAGAAACCTAGGGGCGAAGATTGCAGCGAGCTGAGATCGCACCACTGTACTCCAGCCTGGGCAACAGAGCCAGACTAAGTTTCAAAAAATAAAAAAATACAAACACAAAATTTTAAAAATAAAAGTATGGTATAGAAGGATAATAAAAAAACTGTCAATGTAGCAGTAGCAATAGAGCTGCTACTACTATTTCGCAAGATTATGAGTGATTCTTATTTTCTATTTTACAGCAAATATGCATTACCTGTATTAAAAAAAGTTTAAAAGTAGTTTTTAATTTTTACATATTCCAACCTATTGACCCTTTCCTCTGCAATTTCCTTTATTGCTTCTAAAAGTAGAAAGTCTTCTTCCTCAGTATGGGAATATCACTTTTGAAAAAAAGCATTTGGCAGAGCTCAGTGGCTCACACCTGTAATCTCAGCACTTTGGGAGGCCGAGGCCAGTGGATCATGAGGTCAGGAGTTCGAGACCAGCCTACCCAACATGGTGAAACCCCATTTCTACTAAAAATACAAAAATTAGCTGGGTATGGTGGGGCAGGCCTGTAATCCCAGCTACTTAGGAGGCTGAGGCAGGAGAATCGCTTGAACCTGGGAGGGGGAGGTTGCAGTGAGCCGAGATCACACCACTGCACTCCAGCCTGGGCGACAGAATGAGACTCTGTCTCAAAAAAAAAAAAAAGAAAGAAAAAAAGAAAAAAGCATTTAACATTAAACCATCCGGAGTTTATTTTCCTTCTACAGTTTTCAACTATGCCCATGATATATTGCCTTTACGTCTATACGCTAACGATAGGTGTTTCTTCTGGTTTGGTCAGCTTAAGGCCGCTCTACTATGCTTGGTGTCTTCTTTGTGTTTGTGTATTTCAGCAGATCAAAAGGCTGCATCCTCCCTCCTATCCAGAAATTCAAATAGTAACAAAATGCAGCTGCATCTGGTAGTTCTGATTTCAGAATGAATATATCACTATTTTTCAGAGACAGACAAACTATTATAATTAGAGAGAGTTGGTTTTTAAGATGATGACGCAGGTTACCTTCATTCTTTGCAACTATTTAGCAAGTTAAAGCTCAAGAGGAACACAAGAGATTAAAACATAAGAAATTTTAAAAACCTACAATAGTATTTTTGTACTTTGTCCTTCTGTAAGGAAAGAATGGGCAGGGTGGCTCAGGCATAAACATTTCCCCTTTCCCCCACATTTATGTTGTGTATAAAGGCATAGCAAAACATAAGAAAATATTGAAAACATTATATTGTTTCTGTTTACCATGTTCATAAGCAGATCCTTAAAACAAAGAAAGCACAGCTCTCCATGGCAGTTATCTGACTTCTAAACTCCAGGGGAAGCAAGTTGTATTTTATCAAATATATTTAATTAAAAAGCAATGTTCAGAGTATCTATTTCATATAATAGCCAATAAAATAGTAAAATCTCAATGAATTAATATATCTTACCACCTCCTCAACATATAGTAAAATGGGATTTTTAAAAAGTGTTCTTATCTCTTTCCTCCCTAGTCACAAGCGCTGGGCAACAGACAGAAGATATTTTGTTCATCTGCCTTTTCAGAACTGAATACATAAAAAATAAATTTTCCATACAATGGAAGCAGGCAGTAAACTTTGCTACTAACATACGATCAATTTTTAGAAGCTTTTGAAAGCTGAGGGATGCCAAATCCTTTCTTAAGAGGGCTTGCTCAATATCTCAAAGCCACAACTAAAACTATATAGGAAGCAAAATCCATATACATATTGCTAGAAACAGACCCAGGGTCACTATTATTACATAAATAACTTAGGCCTTATAAACAGATATTGCAGGGATAATATCCTTTAAAGATATTACACAACTGGCTATACACTCTTCCTCCAAAGCTCATAAAATGATGACATCTAAGTTAGGATAGGAGGCAAACAAAGCCCTAGGACTTGCAAAAATCAGGATGAACAAAGAACTCTAGTAACATTGAGTGGTCACATTTTCATACAACAGCAGTACATAAACTCAGAGGAAAAAGTCACTATTAGAATGTATCTTTCCTACCGCGCTAAAAGTCAATCTTCACAAGATTACTCATAGCAAGCAGTACAAAATTTCATAACGATACGTTCATCTTGTCCTTAAGAGACAAGATAGCTAGAAAGACAGAAATGTAAACTCTTTTAAAGTACCTGGTTTCACCCAACCCCCTAAGTATATAAGGCAATGCAATGCCAAAGCCAAGTTTTAAGGATCACCTTCAGAATGAAGACCACATTGTACCTGCAGCCAACTTTTGTCCTTGCATTTCAAGTGATGCCAAGTGTTGATGGGGCAGGTAGTTATGTCATGGTCCCTGTCTGCAATGAGTTCCCACTGTGGCCACAAAGAGTGTTGAGTAGGAAGTGCTGATCAGAGGGGAGGTCTATTCAACAGGAAGAAGGGAAAGGCATCAAGGTTACCCAGTAAAAACAAGAGTGGCAAATTCAGGAGTAACTGGAAAGCAGCCACATCTGGTGTAGAGGAAAGAGGAAGCTTCCAGGCACCACTGACCTACTGCCTCTCCTTGCTGACTTTGGTTGGCCTCACTGGGTGGGAATAAATCACACAGCTATGTCCAAGCTGCTTCCTCCAGTCTGTTCCAGCACCGTTGCTTCAAAGGAAACCTCAGCATTGAGGGCCAGGGTGAAGAAGGGATGGCCATTCTGAGGCTAGAGCAACCTCAGAAGCTTGCTGCCTGTGTCACTCTATAGGTTCTTGCCATCACATGAAAGGTCAGAAAGAAGAGAGTAAGCTCATGCCATACTACAATGACCTGCGACCCAGGTCTGTTTGCCTAGGCTCTTAGAAAGGAGCATGGGACACATGCACAACTGCTAACCATCTTGCCACTGTTCACCAAGCCTAGAGAAGCTTCCCAGAAGGGATGATATATGAGCCGCCTCATACATCTAAAAGGAGCCGACACTCACAGATCTAGCTTGTTCATCAGCACAGCACAATTATGGAGACACCAGGCCCTGGGTAAGGACTTACTGAATGAGTATGCCAAACAGGCCAGAAAGAACCAAGGTGAAAGCAGTGGATTTGGGTTGAGAAAACAGATGATGACCATTTGGAAAACAAAATAAGAACTGCATAAGGAAGTACCAATGACCAAGTCAACTTTGAGAACTCTCCCTCCGTTCTTTCCTTGACCTCCTTAACAGAAGGCTCATGGAGCATTTTCCAGCAGTGAGTAATTTCCTGCTGATATCCAGGGAATGGCTGGGTGTTGAGAGAAACATTTCTCGGAAGAATGTGCCTCTTCACCTCTACTTCTCCTGCAGGCAGCACTATTTTCTAATGTGGTACATTCCTGAGATGGAATGCGGTACATTCTATCTGACACAGAATCTAGGCTCCCCACAGCCTCCCTGCAAACTAGGGACCGAGCAGGTGGATGGCTGGGGTATCAAGAAGGTTTTTACATGAAGCCCTGAAACAAGCCACATCCACAGCACTCCCAGTGGCAGGAGGACCTGATCAAGACACAACAGAACTCTGCTACAAACACTATTCAGGCAGGGATGACAATCACTGTCTTCCCAGCTCCCTGTGCCTCAAAGAGTTCACCATGATGATGAGCTCCCTAGGGGCTGGACTCTTGAGTACTTACTTACAGGCTGATGGGTGGTACCACTGCCCAACCCTGGACAGTAGCAGCTTCTTTCCCGGATATTTTGCCTTTCTACCTAAATCCAAAGCATAGGTGGTACTGGCTCCTCTGATCCCTGCATGACATGGTTTGTAGGTTTTGCCCCCTCCAAATCTCACATTGAAATGTAATCTCCAATGTTAGAAATGGACCTAGTGGGAGGTGCTCAGGTCAGGGGGGAGATCCCTCATGAACAGCTTGATGCTGTCCTCATGGTAATGAGTGAGTTCTCATTCTGCGAGTTAATCTGAGATCCGGTTGTTTAAAAATGCCTGGCACCTCCCCCTTCAAGCTCATAATTTTTCTGTTAACTTTGTTTTTAAAATTTTTTAATAAATGAAGTTTAAAAAAATGTGAGAGGAAGTGAAAGAAACAGATGATAGGCAAAGAAGATGAAACATACACATAACAAACAGGCTGAGTTCCTGAAGAAGGAAACCCAAGCAATGTCCCAGACCAACAACTGAAAACTCTAACTCAAGGCTTTCCTTAAAAAAAAAAAAAAAAAAAAATGATTTAAAAATACATATTGAAAGAGCACATGGATTTTTAAGGGAGAACAACCCAAAACAGCCAACACCAAGACATGGTTGAATAAATAATCAGACTTTGATTTAAAAGGTTTAACAAAGTCCTTTGTTCCTTGAGCCCAGGAGTTAAAAACTGCAGTAAACTATGACTGCATCACTGCATTCCAGCCTGGGCAACAGGGTGAGACCCTGTCTGTTTTTTTTTTTTTAAAAAAAAAGAAGAAAGAAAAACAAAGAAGGAAAAAATCCCCTGGGCACCTAGGAAAAAAACCTAATTCACTTACAAACAAAAGATAATTAAACTGTCAAACATTTACAGCAATGCTTTATACCAGAATACAATAGAATAACACAGTTACCTTACAAAAAGAAAATGCGATCCAAACATTTTTATATACGGACAAAATGGCTGTATGTAAATGCTGACAAATTATGAATGTGTATTGTTGATTCACAGAACATTGTTTCCACAAGCCCTCCCTGAGGAATCTAGTGCAGAAAGAGCTTCAGGAAGAATTAAGAGAAGAACTTAGAGTGAACATTAGTATTTACTAGCAGGTTTAAGACAGAAGGATGTAACGGAGACAACGCTCTATACACCACGGCTATGTGCAAGGCAGAGGCACAGAACACGACGAGTTTGTGAGAAGTAGAACAATCTTGCTTATTGGTTTTATAGATAGCAACTAAGAATACTTCAAATCAGACTCTGGGGGAGGGAGGGTATAGGAAGGGAGAAGAAATGAATACCAGCTACCTTCAACACTGCTCACAGTAGGGAATCACAGTAACAGCCAAAACGAAGAAGATGAAGGCATGTAATAGAAATATTAGTATAGAAGCAACTATTAGAAAACACAAATATTCCTAAATACCAAAAGATTTAATCATTTATAAAATTTCTTCTCAAAAATTATATAAATGACATGTCCACTGAATATAATACAAAGATAAAAGGATAACCTAACCAGCGTTCACAGCCCAGCAGTGCCTACTCTTCCACACTTCTCCAAACACTAGCAAATGTAAATAGCGAAACCCTCTGCTTGTTTTTACACAGACAGGATCACACTGTACACCTGACTGACAGTCACACCTAACTAGTTTTTCTTCTCAGGTCCTTGCCGTTTGCTTGCATAGAGTCCCTTGGCCGTTTTACCTCCCGTTTCTACTTTTTTTTCCATCTGGCTTTCTGGTCAGTGTGCTTGCGACTACCCCATACAACCTGACAACCAGCTTCTCTTCTGTCCTTGCCATGCTTTCTGAACTCCAAATACTCTAAAACAACTTCCTTTTCGTATTTCTGGGTTTTTTTGTTTTTGTTTTTTTTACTTTTTACAACACCCTGAAATCAAAAATCGGGATTGTTTTCTCATTATAAAGGTACCGTGTTTCCATTTAGAAAATTCAAGTAACACTGAAAACCAGGAAGTATAAATCAACTGACCACCTATGTACCAACTAGGGTGGTGAATATCTTTTCAGTTATTTGTTCCCCAGAGAGGCAGAGGGTAGAGAAAGTTCAATAGTCTATTACCACCTGAGAACAACATCCACTCAAGATTAAGAGCAAGCTCTCAAAGTCTCCTTTGTTACTGGTACTTTCCCCTTGTTTATTCTTTTACTTACTATAGTCTGCTTAAATTACAGGCCACTTGACATGTACATTACTGTCAGGCCTTTTTCAGACATGGCTGATATTCCAGTCCATTCTGAATGGCATTAAATGGTTCTCTGTTGGTTAGGTATCATCCAGCGTACCTTCCAGCAGCCAGGCAGGAAACTATAAACTGGCTAAACCATATCTAAACAATCAATAGGCTAGTAAAGTACAAGCAGATCGGCAGTTCCATTTTCAATCTCATTATTTCTCTTCCAAGTAGCCACTTTCTTAAACGGGTTTAGAGAAAACACACAAGGGTATGAGGGAGATACAATAAGGACAGGGGATGCTTTCTGAGGGCAGCACAAAACCACCTAGAATTCAATCACGTTAAAAACACAATGCATACACACGTGAATCCAAGTAAAACTGGGGAAATATGAGTAAGACAAGCAGCTGTATCAATGTCAATATCCTGGTTGTGACACTGTACTACAGTTCTGCAAAATGTTATGAGCAATGGATGGGGGAACTGGGCCAAGTGAACATGGGATGTCTCTGTATTATTTCTTACAACTGCACAGGAATCTACAAGTTATCGCAACAACAATTTCAATTAAAATATATGATTGGCAGAATACAGATCTAAATGTTTATAGAGTGCTTATACTGTAGTGATAGGAATAAAGAAAAATTTTACTTTTTTTGTTTTCCACAGTAAACATGAAATATAGTATAAAAATAGAAAAATAAGTATTTCTTAAGAGGTAAAAAGATGTAATCAAGACTTGGGACACGTAAAAAATATTTTATAAAATCTCAAGGGATATAAGAAGAGGGAATACTGGACTGTTCAATAAATCACAGGATTCTAAGTTATTTTAAAAAAAACCTTAAAATTAAAAAAATCTGGGTAAACAAAGGGAGGGCCTATGTATAGTGGCAAAAAATTAACTTAAGGGAGTGGTATGTCAGGAGGTGACACGCTCTAGAGACCAGTGTTCTGGCCACACACATTCCCTGTGTTCTTTAAAATCGCCAAACCACTTCTAATCACGTCATTCTTTAGGCCTTGCTTAAGCGCCCAAGGACCACTTCAAACAAGCTCAAAGCTCCTTTGTAAACACTTGCAGTGCATCTTTTATTTTTCTTTCCCAGCACTCCTCCACAATTAAAAGTAATCATCTGTGTGACTGTTTCACATTGGTCTTCCTCTTATGACTCTAAAAGAGGCCATGGGTATGTGTTTCTAATCAGCACGCCGCCTGGCAACTGTAGTCACAGAATACAGTTTTCATGAATTAAGTGCCAACATAACTTATATGAATATACAGATGACTATCACACTGCTTTTTAGAGAAAAGTAAGACTCTTCTGTTCAAGAACATCTCTTAGGTGGTAGATGACTCTCAAGAGCTGAGTCTTCAATAAGGTTTTATTTAATTTCACAAACATTTCTGAAGGATTTATGGAGGTATCCCATCTTATGTAGTGACTAAATCCTATAGTTAGATATGAGGTGAAATTTGCACACAATCAAAATTAACCTCAGGAAAACATACCTTAAATTGCCAGCATCTAAGCCGTAGACACTTTAATGCCTAGGTTTTAACCTCTTTTGAAATGATACCTCCCTTTCCCCACAGTATATCAAGGTGTGGTTTGATATTAGCAATGTGGTATTCAAGGAATTTCCTTCTTTCTTTGGGGTGGGGGATGGGGAGCAGCACATATGGTTTAATTAAGGAAGGCTAAATGCATGTATGGCACAAGTCCATAGGGTGACTTAACGTTAGGTGCTGAGGACAGAAAGATGTGAAAGGCAATCCTATGTTCCCATGGGGTTCACATTCCAGCTTAAAAGAAAGTAGTGTATAAGCAATAGAATAAAATTATTACTTCATATAAAATGTCTAAGCACTAAAAAGGAAGAGCATGCTGCAAAATCCTATTTGGCCTATCAGAAGCTAAACATTGTTCTTTCTAGAGGCTTGCATTCTGTAACCAAATCCTAACTTTCCCCTAGGCCGATGGAGTCCTAAAGTGAATTAGGGCAAAGTTAATGCATTCACAGAGGCAAACGAGAAAGAGCATTCATCACAAAATATCTCCCATACTACAAAAAAGTGGGGATTCAATAGAAAGGACAGCTCAGTGTAGGAAGAGGAAGGCAGTGCTCCTCTGAGGCAGGGGCTGTGAAGAGAATGGCAGGTGGCTCCACAGGCAGAAAACATCAGTAAAGACAGAGTGTGAGGCGTGTGCTGTAGGTGTATGGGGGGCTGGCCAGGAGAGCAAGGGAAAGCATCCAGGCATGCCTTCAGCACCTGTGTTAGGAATCTGGAGGTAACACCCTCAGCAATGGGGAGCCAATGGAAGTTTTCAAGTAGGACAGTGATACATCGTATGTCCATGAAAGATACAGCAGAAAGGAAGGACCTAAACCAGCTGAAGGCGACTTTAAAGACCACAGATGAGAAGGGCCTGAACCAAGGAACGGGAAGAACGTGAAGGAGTTTCAGACATACAACCCAAGAATAAAATTAGACCCATAATCACAGCACTTTGGGAGGCCAAGGTAGGAAGGTCGCCTGAAGCCAAGAGTTCAAGACCAGCCTGAGCAACCTAGTGAGACTCTGTCTCCACAAAAAATAAAAATAACTAACAAGTTAGCTGGGCATGGTGGCTCAAGCTTGTAGTCCCAGATACTCCAGAGGTTGACATGGGAGGATCATTTGAGCCCAGGAATTTGAGGTTACAGTAAGCTATGATCACACCACTGCACTCCAGCCTGGGTGACAAAGCGAGATACCGTCTCTTTAAAAAAAAGGATAAGAATTAAGTTGGAGAACTTGGCAGCCAACTGGATGTGAGGGTAAATTAGAGTTGAAAATTACTTTAGGTTTTGAGTTACAGTCTAAGGAAGAGATACAAATATTAACTTGTAAACTGCGTCCACTGACTTTATAATTACTCAATGTATTTCTCCACACAGCAAAAGAAAAAAATGCATTACTGCAAAAACAAAAATCAAGCTTACAAGACAGATAAAGCAGTCTTCTACATTACAAACTACACCCTCCAAACTAAAGCAGCAGAAAGCTTACAGAATATATTAGAAAACATATAAAATCCTATGGATAACTGACTTCTGATATATTTTAAAATAATGAAGCATATTTTCACAGGTTTAAAAAATGGCTTAAGTGCTTGAGTGATTCTCTAGCAAAAATAATTAAATGTGTTTCAAGGAACTGCTGGTAAGTCAGAGCGAGAAAATCTAAAGTCTCATTTGGAGTAAATCTGCTAAAAGCAGAAAGTGCTACTTAATACAACAGCTTCAGCCAGGCTTAGTGGCTCACACCTATAATCCCAGCACTTTGGGAGGCTGAGGTGGGTGAGAGGCGAGTGGATCATGAGGTCAGGAGTTCGAGATCAGCCTGACCAACATGGTGAAACGCCACCTCTACTAACAATACAAAAATTAACTGAGTGTGGTAGTGCGCACTTGTAATCCCAGCTACTCTGGGGACTGAGGCAGGAGAATCGCTTGAACCCAGGAGGCAGAAGTTGCAGTGACCCAAGTTCATGCAATTGCACTTTAGCCTGGGCAACAGAGCGAGACACTGTCTTTAAAAAAAAAAAAAATTTGACAGCTTCTACAGCCAGCCAACCTGCTCCTCTTCTGTGCTCATAATTACTAATGGGGGGGTCAGGGGTGGGGGGAATCCAGGAAACTTCCATCACTCTCTGCCAGAAGGCACTTGCGGAACAATCTGGAGATCTGGAGTTCTAGGGAGCAGCCCTCTTCCACCTCCAGCCTCACTTGACCTATCTTCTTGTGATGCCAGACTGAACCTTTTGGAAGTAGTACATCAAATCATCCTTTCTGGGGGGGCAAGGGTGCCCCATTCTGCTGCAAAGTGAAACAGCAGCCATCAAGTCAGGGACAAAAAGCCTCGTATGAACAAGCAAGGAGCCTTCAGCTCTCCATAAGCCAGCTGTGAAGAGCCAGTTGAAAAGAGCAGGCTTCTACATGGAAATCCCTTAGTCTGCATCTTCATCAACTGCAACTGAATGCTCTTGCATTTCAGCAGTGATTGGCTGAGGACAGAAATGGGGTATAGGCTGAGTGCCTCCAGGCTGGGGGCGGGAGGCAGTGGGTAATGATGTCTACCAGAGACGAGAGCTCCGAAGACAAGTTGTAAGTCTTCCGTACAGTTATGTACTGCCATGAAAAGATCTCATCTGAAAACTAATCTTAAATAAGAAATATAGGGCCAGGAGAGGTGGCTCACGCCTGTAATCCCAGCATTTTGGGAGGCGGAGGCAGTAGGATTACCTGAGATTAGGAGTTCAAGACCAGCCTGACCAACATGAAGAAACCCCATCTCTACTAAAAATACAAAATTAGCCGGATGTGGTGACGCACGCCTGTAATTCCAGCTACTCTGGAAGCTGAGGCAGGAGAATCACTTGAACCTGGGAAGCGGAGGCTGCAGTGAGCCGAGATCACGCCATTGCACTCCAGCCTGGGCAACAAGAGCAAAACTCCGTCTCAACAAAAAAATAAAAGAAAAAGAAATATAGTCAAGGGAGGCAATGTAAACTCTAAAGACTGCTATTTTCTGCAACATGATATACAATGGAGGAGAATGAGATAGAAATGCATGTAGGGTTTACAAGATTAGTCATCTGGGATTCTACAACTTCTCATAGCAAAATTAATATGTAATAACTCTGCCACAACATTTAGATTTAGAAATTCACCAGAACACCTCAAAAAAACTATACATTTATTTCAAAAACAGGAGAGTCTGATAGGATATTCAGTTGTAGACCAGAGGCAAAAACCCTGGTCAAAAGCAAGAAAAAAACATGGTATTAGAAGAACAAAACAGGCCACTACCTGGGGACCCCAGAAGAAAACAGAAGGGGATAATAAAGACAGCCAGGCCTGAGAAGTTTCCTGGAAGCTACTGATCTCCATTCCCAGCAATTCCAGCCTAATCCTATTTCTCAGGGCTCTAATCTACTCCCTGTATTCCTGAACCCAGTCTGTACTCCAAAATTCATGGAAATGAAACTTAATTGGAAATGATAAAACCAATTCCAGTGCCAGGATTACAGGGAAAGGGATATATGAATACACACCCACCCACACACAGATACACACACACACACACACACACACCCATCATCTACATGGAACCCAGAATGTTTTTTATTCATAAAATCATTATTATGTGTAATATTAAATACCATAAATAGAAATCATTACCATAGATAGTTCTATGGGGATATTACATATTAATTGGAATACTGCAGGTATGTTGCACATTATATAGGTTCTATGGACTCATCTGGAATTTAACCACCATTCCCAACACAGATTCTACAGGACAACACAATCAGAGCTCCAGACAACCAACTTTCCAGCTTTTCATGCATGACATATGTGTGCATTAAGGACTGTCTGTACTTCATGCTTGATTACCAATTTGACTCCATGCCAGCCAAAAAGGTCCATCTGAACATCATTCTCTGAACTGACCCAAAGAAGATTTAAGGGGACACTCTGTAAATAATGAACTGTGAACCTCACAAGCTAGGTACTCCATAACACGTAAGACTGGCCATGGCTTTTACCCAAAGCCTCTTGATTTAAAACAGATCACATGAGGATATTTAAAAACAAACAAAAAAACTCATGGATACCAAGTTTGGCCACAAAAAGATGCTGCTCTATTTTGTAGGCTATTGTAGTTAGTTTTTTGGCTGTTTATTAACATGTCTATCATCCATCCTCTCCAACTGGCATTGGCAGGTTACAGAGCCCCCCCTTAAATACAGAGGTAGAAAGTATAACTACAGACAGATTCAATACCAGAACACAGTTTATTACTACTCTTTAGCCAGTCTCAGGTCACAAGGCACACATATGGAGAACCACAGGGTTACCATGGTTACCATGGGCATAGCCAACACCGCACACCCTACAGCCTTATAGGGAAGTAGCCCTAAGATCCCACATGTCAGTAATTGCTAGTGGTAGCTGTGGTGGCCATGCAGGGAGAGGATGGTAAGGAGAGAAGCAGGACAAAGAGTATGGCTGTGGGGGAGGACTTAGTAACACACAGAGTGCGACTAGGGGGCCAGAGCCCAGCATACTGGAATACAAAGGCTCACTACTTCCCACACTGTCTACAACAGCTTCTGTAAGAATCCTGCTGCCGGGCGCAGTAGCCCATGCCACCTGTAATCTCAACACTTTGGGAGGCTGAGGTGGGCAGATCACCTGAGCTCAAGAGTTCAAGACCAGCCTGGCCAACATGGTGAAACACCATCTCTACCAAAAACACAAAAATTAGTGGGGCATGGTGGTGGGTGCCTGTAATCCCAGCTACTCAGGCGGTTGAGGCAGGAGAATTGCTTGAACTTGGGAGGCAGGGGTTGCAGTGAGTCAAGATCACGCCACTGCACTCCAACCTGGGCAACAGAGCAAGACTCAGTCTCAAAAATAATAATAATCATATGACTGGATAATTCCTATAAAACCAGCCCCTGATCAGTTCCCCAGGAGACAGCCACA
>CAUYLG010051593.1:0-31583 GCA_963573385.1 Cacajao melanocephalus | reverse complement strand
TGAGACCAGCCTGGCCAACATGGTGAAACCCCATCTCTAAAAAAAAAAAAAAAAAAAAAAAAAAAAAAAAAAAAAAAATAGCACCTATGTTATATTATTCTTAATGTGATTTATCTACTTTAATATCCAAGCAAGTATTTTATTCCCATAACCCTATGTTATATACCTTAAATATATACAATAAAGTATAAGTGAACTAAATAAAATAAATATTTCACCATTGTGAGTTCTGTCTATAAGGCAGTGAGAATCATTTTGTTTTTAAGCTTTTTTCAAGTAGATAGAAAATGAACCACTAGATGGTGCAATCGTCACTTTTAACAGTAATGACAGAGCCTGTTTATTTAAAAATTCTTTAACAAGAATTTTTACTATAGTTTTAAATTTTTTTAATTCTTATTAAAAAATTCTTTAACAAGAATTTTTACTATAGTTTAATTTCATTTCTGAAATCATTTACTCATTCTGTTTTTTGCATGAGGTCTTTATACATTTCATACTCTTTGTGATCTTCAAAAATAATCTTCAAAATATGTAATTTTGCAGCAGATTAATTCTGTATTTTGTTTACCTCCATTTTTGAAAACCCTATACAATTTTCCAAACTTTTTTTGTGCAACTATTAACTTAGATGCAACAAGCATATAAAGTCCACGACATGAATAAAAGGTCTGGGAAGGTATGATCAGTTGCTGTCTTTCTCCAGCTTAACAGATTCTGACACCTACACCTCACACCCATTCTAGAATGTGCCTTGTAGACTGGCACTATTTTTTGGTGGTTTATTACTCTCTGGCTCTGACAGGAATTTTAAATTAACCCTTTCTCTCATGTACCCCTTAGTACAGTGTTGCCAGAAGAAGAGGAAAGAAAGGAGGGGTGCAGAGGGGAGAGGAAGGGAAGGAAGAAAGGGAGAAAGGGAGGCAGGGAGGGAGGCAGGGAGGGAGGGAAAGAAGGGCAGAATAAACACAGGGTTCTCAGATAAATTTGAATTTCAGACAAACAACAATTTATCAAATATACATACAACAACAAGATATATAACAATGATATCACAAATACTATTTATTTAAAATTCAAATACTGTATGGGACATGTATTAGTCCATTCTCATGCTGCTAATGAAGACAAACTTGAAACTGGGTAATTCATAAAGGAAAGAGGTTTAATTGACTCACAGTTCAGCATGGCTGGGAGGCCTCAGAAAACTTAAAATTGTGGTGGAAGGGGAAGTAAACATTTCCTTCTTCACATGGTGGCAGGAAGAAGAATGAATGCCCAACGAAGTCGCAAGCCTCTTATAAAACAATCAGATCTCGTGAGAACTAACTCACTATCATGAGAACAGGATGGGAAAAACCACCCCCATGATTCAATTTTCTTCACCTGGTGCCTCCCACAACACGTGGGGATTATAGGAACTACAATTCAAGATGAGATTTGAGTGGCGACACAGCCAAACCATATCAGGACATACTTCTACTAAGAAAAGTTATTCATTGTTTATCTTGTGTTTAAATTTAACTGGATAGTCTGTGTTTTATCTGACAACTCTACCTTTAATGGGTCTATCAGAAAGTTTTCTGCTGCACTCCTCTCAATATCATTCTCTCAACCCAGACAAGGTCTCTCTTTCAGCTGAGTATTCTCCATTACCCCTCAGCCTCTGCTCCAGCAAGAAACCTCTTACTGCCAAGGTATCTTTAGCCAGCAGGACACCTCTTGGTCAAGATCCATTTTTATATGTCCTCAAGCTGATGTTCCTGACTATGAATCCCTTTCCTGGGATTCACTCACATTTGACTTGTCTCCGGCAGGTTTGCAGCTCCTTCTGCAACCACTGGAGCTGAGCCTGTGAGTTTGCCAGTGCCAGAGAACACACAGCAAGCTGTCCAAGTGGTCCTGCTAAATCTCTTTTCACTAGACTTGAAGTTAGGAGACAGCAACACCACACACAGCTTTTTCTCTGGGTAATGGTGTAGGAGTTGGAAGAGAGACTTAAAATGCAATTTTGTCCAAAGAAATGATTCTCAAAAAATTCTCTTTCAATTTTTCCACTCTGAATCTTTTAAAGTCTGTGATGTGGATTTCAGTAATCCTACGACCAGTATTAACTCATTACTTTGAGAATGTAGATCTTAGTGGTCCAAATCACAATTAATTTTGATCTCTTGGAACTTCAGTTAAAATTGATATGTTAGCATCAGGGCAATACATAGGGTGTATCCATCTCTGCACAAGTGCTCAAACCATGTGGCTTTCTCTCTCAACTCACAGCTGCAACTGTACCACTGGGTGGAAAGGAGCATTCTGCACAGAGACAGTTTCCACCTGTGATCCTGAACATGACCCTCCACACAACTGTACCCGAGGAGCAACCTGCATTTCATTACCTCATGGATACACCTGTTACTGTCCTCTAGGAACCACTGGAATCTACTGTGAACAAGGTGAGGCAGAATTTCAAATCATTTTGCTATCTACAAATTTAACTAAAATTGAGAACTTCGAAGTCAGTTTTATTTTTGGAAAGTAAAAAAGTACATATAATAAAATTTGAATCCACTCTCTTCTTTTTCTAGTATACTTGACATTATACTTCACAGATAGACTAGTATTTAAAATTTAATAGTACAAAAAATACAGCTTTTAGTATTGCTTTAATTTATTAACTCTAAACTCTGTGTCTGCTTTGTCTAGATGTTCTAGATGTTTTGCACCAAATGCAGTTAAGTCAAGTGAGCTTAGGTTCATAACTCAGTTCCAGATCCATACTTCATCTCTGTGAGCCTCTCCCTTCTGTACCTTCCATCTCCCTCAAAACTCTGAGGAATATCACAAGTCCATCATCTCCAGAGGGAAATTTGAGAGAAGAAATGGCCCCAAGTCTAGTAAAAACAGTAAGAAGCAAGAATGTCCTAACCACTGGGGCAACTTACAGTAGTGCCTCCGAGAGAGCGCAGCAATCTGTGGGTGCTCCCAAGCTGGGCTGTGGCTAAGGGCTAAGGGTACTTCTAGGTCTGAGCTATCTTCTCTTTAATCCCTGGCTGGGATCCAGAACAGCATTAGGGAATCCAGGAAACTCCTAGTTAAAGAAGCTGGAGAGATTAAGCCAGGAAAATAAAGGGACATAAGGAACTACCTGCCATATCCTAGCTTCCTGAGACTGAACTATCTGCTATTTCTCTATCCTGTCTCATCCACCACCCAGAAGATGAAGCTTTAGCTCTCTCTTCCCTATTTTAGAAACAGAGGCTGGGATAGAAAGAGTACAGGAGCCAACTACCAATTGTGCTATATCCACCTTTGCATTATTTGGATGTTTTATTGTAATATATTCATATGTGTGATAAAAAAAATACTTCTAGATTACTTTATCAAACATATTAATGCAAACATTTTATTCCTATATTTCCTGAAATTCTACTTGTGTTTAACTCTCCAAAAGTTAAAACTGTTAATAAATGGAAGACATTTGGAGGTTAGAATAATAGTTGTTTACTGGAAAAAATGTTTAATCATGTCTAAGAGTGTGATTATGAAATAATGAGATGAAGTTTTGTATCCGGCTTACATTAATCAGTCTCTCACAATGACATTAGGGATCAATTTTGATATTTAAAAAATGGTATTTCTTAATTCCTAGACTATGCCACACTCTTTCCTGGAGTAGAGATTTTGTGTTGCTTCTCTCTGCCTAAAATGCTTTCATCTTCCCCTCCACACCAGATGCTAACATTTCACCTTGCTAATTTAGGGAAGCCTTTCCTGATTGTCTTTCATAGACAATCAGTGACCATGACTGTTGAGTATCTAGCACCCATCATATAGTGCTGAGAAAAAAAAAAAATTGGTTAAACATTTAAACTTAAGAGCAATAATAAAAACTGATTGTGATGGATTTCATAGAATAGTTTCTTAGTGAAAGGCAAAGTACTCAAAAATTAACCAAGATTAGTACCTTTATAACTCCCAAAGGGATAGCTTTTAGAAACGAAAAGAAATAATATGACAAGTAACATAAGGGCTAGTGAATTTAACAATAGGGCAAGCCACAGGTTTGATGTTTAAAGGCTCAAATAGTGAAAGTTTGGAAAATAGATTAGCCCAAATTTTGTGTGGGTGTGTGGATGTATATAAATAGATTATATAGACAGAGGACAGATGAAGATAGATGAATGGATGTATAGATAGATGATACATACATACACACATACGTACATACATACATATTGGAATAGTCAGAGTAATGAGATTATTTTTACAGGGAGCCTAGAAGGTTTAATTAAAGGTGTCATAAAATGGGTGACATCCACACAGAATTGTAACACAAAGTTAACCAAAGATGTACCTTGATATTCTATAAAATAAAAATTTGGTTAGAATATTTTAGAATCCAGAGTACTCATTAAAATATTTTACCAAAAATTATGGTTCACACATTTTGCAAGATGGACAATATGCTCAGTTACTTTTTTCATACATTCCAATCTTGCTTATTTGCTCATTTCTTTTAGGCTATAGTTGTCTTTCCTGTTGTAACTTATGACTTACAACTATATATATAACCTCTCCTAAATCATAAAATCTCCTCTCGATTTATTTTTTCCTCATATTATTGGTAAATTGCTTTTTTCATGGACTAGTTTTAACACTACTAAATTCTAGCTGCTGTGTATCAATGACATATAGCCAAGTTGGATTCCATAATATGTGTGTTTTTTACTTTTAACCCAGCAAATATTGAAAATGTTTCCTTTTTGTTTTCACATTTTTTCCATTCGAAGTATAGTATAATTTTCTTTTCACTCATTTTTTATTCCATAAGGCAAAGAAACCCACACACGTGGGCATTTGGAATGAAACAGGCAAATGTTCAAACTACTTAAAGATTTTTCTCATGCCAACAATTCTTTATGGTCCAACAAGTCCCCGATTTCCATTGAAACTGATTCTTGCTAATAGAGTTCAGTTTTTCAACCCCTTCCAACACATGGGATGGTTTCTGATCAAGTCCTTGGTTTTCCTAATAGTAGGGAAATTGGTCCATCACAGTAGATGGCAGTTTCAGGAATTATTACTGTATTTTCCTGTTTTCAAATACTCATTTTCAGGTGTATTTGGCCATGTAGAACACGGTAAACAATGCACATGCTTTCTTCATAGGAAAAAAATAAGCTTTAGTCTTTATTTCGCTACTTTCAATCCCATCGTGATAATTAATAGAGATGTAGTTACATGTGTATTAGATTCTCTATCTCTATAAACTTATAATAATCATAAAAGGTAAAAGATAAGTAGGCACTAGCTATGATTCCTAGGAACACACATTTTACTTGTTTAGTCTTCTGTGCTCTTCAATACAACCTGCTAAATTATAAGTAAAACTCAGAAAGAAAGTGAAGTATATATAACAATTCTGAAGTTTATATGAACATCAAGCTTTTTGAGCATTTAAAGGAATAGATCTGGCAGCTAAGCCTTAGTAGAAAGAAACAGACACAACTTCCATTTCTAACCTTGGACATTGCACAAGTAACTTAACGCCCTTGAACATCAGGTTTCTCGTGTGAAAAGGAGATATTTAAGAATCTCTGTTCTCAGGGAAGTTTTGGCCAAAGTCTGGGGAGATTTCATTCTACTTGTCAAGTCCTAAATTATTACTAGTTTTCATAAAGCAGTGAGTGAAAAGTTAAAAACTTTAAGAGACGTATCTACAAGGTTATTTTTTCAATAAAGTCCTTTTTTTCATTTCCATTCAAGATAGCATTAATAAGTAGAAAATACATACATTGAATTTTTAGCTCCCAATTTTGAAGTTTCCTCCTTCAAAATGTTTTATATACTGAGTCATAAATACCCTGCCTCCCATTCTAGGAAAGCAGACAAAAATAGTGTTGGTTTACAAATAATTTGTACAAATAGGACTTGTTTGCTACTTCCCCTCGGGCAGGTCTGCCCACCATCTTTTAAACTGAGATGATTGACAATGATGAGATCCAACCACAAACTTAACTTTCTAATTTGAGGCACTAAGAGGAAGACTCCTTTAGTTTATAATCAAAATATTACTGGTGACAAGCAAGTTGAAATTCTCACAACCACAGTGGAAAATACAAAGATCAGAAAATAGCTCATTATTTCATTTCCTCCACTTGATAAAATCTGTAAAGTTTACATTAAGAAAAATAAAAAAGCAAGCCTTCTAGGGCCATGTTCTTACAGTAGCCAAGGAATATCACAAGACAAATGGTGAAGAAAGCCCTATAGTCTGAGAGGTAGAATTGTCAAAGACCCTCCTAGCACACCTCCAAAAAGACTGAAAAGGAATCAGTGAAATAAAGAGGCCTCCACAGTGCCTAGCATATAGCTAGAACTCTATTAGTATTAGTCATCTCCTACAGAGAAAGAAAATAGTGTTAGATTACACTTGGGTGAAATACAGACTGTGTTCACATAGATATTTTGATTATTTTCATTTTAATAATATAGATTCATTTTAATAGATTCTTAAATTGAAATATTTTAAACCTCCCACTTTAAAAAGATAATGTTTTCTATATAAAAGATGTAAAGATTTTCAGGGACTCCATGTTTGGATCTCCTTCCACCCTCGTGGAAGCTATCTTTCTCTCTCCTGGATTTACCCTCTGCAGTCCCCTTCCACACTCTTCGTGGAAGTCTTCTCTCTTCTCCCTTTTTTCTCTTTCTCTACCTAAATAAAATCACTTTCTGAAAAAAAAAAAAAAAAGATTTTCAAACTATTATGGCAAATGTAGTAGACATTAACTTTCTAAAATGACCAAATAAAATGTTTAAAACAACAACAATACTCAGCCAGGTGCAGTAGCTCACGCCTGTGATCCTAGCACTTTGGGAGGCTGAAGCAGGAGGATTGCTTGAGGCTAGGAGTTCTAGACCAGCCTGGCACTGGAAAGAGCAAGATCCTCATCTCAATAAAAAAAAAAAAAATAGAATAATTAGCCAGGTGTGGTAGTGCATGCCTGTAGTCCTAGCTACTCAGGAGGCTGAAGCAGGAGTATCGTTTGGGTCCACAATTCAAGGTCACAGTGAGCTGTGATCAGGCCACTGTACTCCAGCCTTGATGACAGAATGAGACCCTGTCTCTAAGTAAAAAGCAAACAAACAAAAAAATTCATCCTCAATAGAGTAATAGCAAATTGTTAAATTTTAAATAATATTTGTGGATAACCCACTCAGGCAATATGAAGAGCTCCAAAGCAGTATAAAATAGTGTCCCTCCATTCAAAGAGCTAACTATTTAGGTTGAGACGAAAGTTTGTAAAAATTAAATACAAGCATATAATTTAAATAAAAGTTCAGGGAAAAAGAGTAAGAAATATCCCAGGGTATTTAATGCTTTAATTGCCAGATCAGTGATGCAATAAATGCATTAATTCTGGCTAGTTGAACCTAAACAGGCATTAGAAAGTGATATAATTAAATTAGGTTTCAAAGGATGGGTAAGACTTGAGTAGATTCATGGGAGAGGGAGATAGCTTTCCTAAGGTGAAAACCACTTCAGAAAATCATGGTGAGGAATGGAAGGATGGACTTGCATATATATGTAAACCCCTTCATCTCAAAAGAACATTTCTGGCAGATAAGGTTTGAATTATTAAAATACCAACGAGAACAGAAGATGATATGGTTTAGTTCTGAGTCCCCACTCAAATCTCTTGTCAAATTGTAACTCCTGGGTATCGAGGGATGGATTGTAATCTCAACATGTAGAGGGAGGAAGGGAGTTGAATCATGGGGGCGGCTTCCCCCATGCTGTTCTCGTGATAATGAGTGAGTTCTCATGAGATCTGATTGTTTATTAATATAAGGATTTGGAAGTTCCTCCTTTGTGTTTGTTCTGCCACCATGTGAAGAAGTCCTTGCTTCCCCTTCACCTTCTTCCATGATTATTTCCTGGGGTTTCCCCAGCCATGTGGAACTGCGAGTCAGTTAAACCTCTTTCTTTTATAAATTACCCAGTCTCAAGTATTTCTTGATAGCAATGTGAAAATAGACTAATACAGAAGATCTTTTTCAAAAAAAAAAAACTCTAGATTTAAAAATCCCCTAGCATAAGGGAGAGTTCACAGTAAAACATACATATACATATACACGCACATATATACTTTTTAAGTAGCCAAGATACTGACAGAAAAAGAAAATATGCCCTCTTGCCAAGGAAAGAAAAGAAAATAGAAAAAATAAAGAAGGGACAGGAAGGAAAAATCAAAAAAGACCAAACAAGGCTGGTCTAAAACATGGCAAACAACTGTACATAAAACTAGCTTTGGGTTTCTGGGAGTCTAAGCAAAACATAACATACAACAGGTTGCTAGTCAATAAAAGAAAACATTCCAGCCATCACACCAAACACAGAGCACTATGTCCTGGCACTGAACTCTAATAAAGATGTATTGAACAAACTTCAATTTAAAAAAAGAAGCTAAACAATACAATATATGTTATCTTGGAGGACAATTTTCTAGAAAAAGAAGAAACTCTATATAGATGGTCATTACTTATATTGACAAAAGGCTATAATAATATTATAGGCATAATAATATTGTCATAGTACTGTAAATATATTGTCATAAGCTAAATTAACATAGTAGCTTGCTAATGATCTGGCATGTTACTAGAAAAATAGTGAATTATCTAGGGGAACAATTATTTAACACTCATTATTAGATGGTTACTCTTGGACATCAAGTGTGTCAGCCAGAAAATAGTCAAAAAATTAAAACTTGAAGTCCCTGTAGAAGTCCAGGTATCCTAATTATTGATTGAAAGGATCACTATAAGCTTTATTTTTCAGATTTATAGTTGACAAACTCGATGTTTTATTATGAAAATTTTAAAGTTTACCTTGGCATCTGTTCAAACTCCCCAATTCCACTTTACAAAACATGGAATAGAACACCTCATCCTAGAAGATTTTAGTAGCAGGAATCACCAGATGTCTTTGCCTATCATAAAACAATCGTGTGATTTTGTAAAATGCTTAATTTTTAAGCAACACATCATCCTAATGGGTCTCCAAAGATCATTCAGAACAAAATAGCCACCAAATAACTAAATGACTTAAACTGTTAAATAGAATTGTTTGGCATTATCCATCTGGGTCCTAAGGAAAGTGTGCCTAAAGGGATGATTTTATTTTTTCAATAATTGATACTTAACCATTCATTTTGTTAGCAATTAGACAACAGGTTTAATTGCTCATTCACACAACTCCCAGTGGACTGACAATAATCCATGCCTCCAGCAAAGAAAGACTTTCAGTTTCATTTTTGCTACAGTAACTAGGTGTGTACCTAGTTAATTTAAAATTTGTCAGACTGCTTAAGTTGAAATGGAGAGGTAAATTCCTAATAGCTAAGGATGGAAAAAAAAGGTTTTTTTAATCCATTAGATTCTTATTGTGATAAAGTTTTAAGGAAGAACTTACTAGCCAACATGAAATCATATGCATTTATCCATTGACAAAAAGGCAAATAATAGATTAATACATGCTATAAAAAGTCTTAAATTATTCTTACCTCTTTTTCTGTACTAACTGAACAGATAACAACTATGGTACAGTAAGAGAGCTATGGCTAAAGTCAAAATGTTTTTTATTACAAAATTTTAATTAAGAATTCTGTAATTTGCTAAGAATGAAGCTAATTGCATGTACAAAGATAATCCATTTCAACTCATAGGCTTATAGTATGTAGAGATAGAGACCTATCTGTTTATGACATAGACTAAGCTTTAAGTCCATTTTAAAGAATAATGCTCTGGGAATTAAAGTAATCTGTTTTAGAAATCTTGAGGTCCACCACCAAGAACAGGATGATTTTGTAGCAAGCAACCTTCAGTGGGAATTGTTCAACTTAAAGTGATTAAATACATGTGCAGAAATAATCAAAATTAATGCATCCAAAGTAAGAGTGGTCAAATTTACAAAGCATAGGGGAAACTTGCAGAACTTTAGATTTGGAGGAAAAAAAATACACTTGTAACAGCAGAGGTGCAGGTCAGCAAATGATGAACTAAGAAGCTACTGGCTCTCCTTTCCCCACAAAGACACCAAGTTAACAGTAATATGTGGACCACAATACCTCTATGAGAATGCTAGAGACCAGTTGAGAAGCTATAGCACTAAGGCTATTGTAAAACAAAGAATTCCAGTGAAAGGTGAAAGAAAATATGTGGCATTTGTCACACACATTTCTACCCCTTCCCCTGCAGCATAACACAGAGCAACTGGAAGGAATCCTCTATATGAGTTCTCCTCCTTTGAGACAGAAAATAAACAGTAGACAATGAGTCCAATGTTCTGGCTTGTCTGAGGGCTGCCCAAGGGACTCATGTCTGTATCACCTGACTCAGAGTGCTGACAGTATTGACACAAGAATTCAGAAGCCACTAGACACAAAGGTGAGTGTAATGTTAGAAATGCAGTTCAGCAGGCAGATTCCAGGGAGAGTAAAAGATTAGAAAGGGTTTGAGAGATCTTCTAGCTGGGCTGATAGAAGAAGGTCTCCTCCTGTACAAAATCAGTACATAAAAACTGGGATAAGTGAGTATTTTTCAAATGCCCAAACCCCAGCAAAAAATTACAAGGCATACAAAGAAACAGGAGAACATGGCTAAATCAAAGGGACAAAGTAAAACTCCAGAAACCAACCCTAACAAATGCAGATATATGAGCTGCTTAACAAAGATTTTAAGTAACTGTCACAAGGATCTCAATATGTGAAAAAGACAACACAGGCAACTAAAGAAATCAGGAACATTATGCATGAACAAAATAAGATGATCAACAAAGATAAACTACTAAAAAAAACAGAAATTCTATAGAAGAAAAATACAAAAACTAAACTGAATAAGTTATTATAGGGGTTTAATAGCAGACTTGATCTGACAGGAGAAGGAATTGGCAAACTTGAAATCAGGTCATTTAAAATTATTGAGAGATTTGGGCAAGATGGCCAACCAGACACAGCCAGGTGGAACAGCTGCCACCAAGGGACTGAGACAAGTGGCATAAAGGGCTAACATATCTTCAGAGGGAAGGCACTAAGAGCAAACTGAGGGAAGACACAGAAGCCGGGCTGAAGAGGGAAGAAGTTGAGACCCCTGGAGGGGGCTACTATGCACCAGTACTCGTTCCTGACCCCCAGTGACTCTGGGAGAATGGGTGAGTTGAACTGGCAAGGAGCAACCCACTCTCACCACAGGCCTCTAGAATCCTAGCAGCAGGAGACCCCTCGACCACCACAGACACTTGAGTTGGCAGGGAAAGCTACTTGGAGAAGTGATGGGGAAGCACACCAGCCAATACAGAGCCCAGAGGGTTTGGAATGGGAGCATCTGTAGCAGAGTATGGCCAGGGTATATCGTTTGGCTGTTCCCCCCTTGGGCTCAGCTGCCCAAGGCTATAGGAGCCCACTTCTTGCGTCAGCATGACCTGGATGTGAGACATGGAGTCAAAGGAGATCATATCAGAGCTTTAAGATTTGGCTGCCCCACTGCATTGTGGACTTGCAGGGGGCCTGTAGCCCCCTCATTTTGGTAATTTCTCTCATTTTAAATGGGTGTATTTACCTGTACCCCTGTTGTATCTTGAAAGTGATTAACTTGCTTTTGATTTTACAGGCTCATAGGTAAAAAGGACTTCCCTTGTCTCAGATGAGACTTTGGACTATGGACTTTTTAGTTAATGCTGAAATGAGTTAAGACCAAATCTCCCCTTGAATTGTGATAATCCTGTGTGTCATGGGAGTGACCCAGTGGGAGGTAATTCATGGGGGTGGGTTTTTCCCATTCTGTTCTCATGATAGTGAATAATTATCATGATATCTGATGGTTTTGTAAAGGGGAGTTCCCCTGCACATGCTCTCTTGCCATGTAAGACATGACTTTGTTCCCATTTTACCTTCCACCATGATTGTGAGGCCTCCCCTGCCATGTGGAACTATGAGTCAATTAAATCCCTTTCCTCAGCTCAGGCCATGGCTTCAGAGGATGCAACCCCCAAGCCTTGGCAGCTTCCATGTGGTGTTGGTCGTATGGGTGCACAGAAGTCAAGAATTGAGGTTTGGGAATCTCTGCCTAGATTTCAAAGGATGTATGGAAATGCCTGGATGTCCAGGCAGAAGTATGCTGCAGAGGGAGGGCCCCCATGGAAAACCCCTGCTAAGGCAGAAGAGAAATGTGGGGTTCAGAGCCCCTACACAGAGTCCCACTGAGGTAGCACCTGGTGGAGCTGGGAGAAGAGGGCCACTATCCTCCAGACCCCAGAATAGTGGATCCACTGACAGCTTGCACCATGCAAGTCTCAGATGAGACTTTGGACTGTGAAGTGAGTTAAGATTTTGGGGGACTGTTGGGAAGGCATAATTGGTTTTGAAATGTGAAGACATGAGATTTGGGAGGGGCCATGGCAGAATGATATGGTTTGGCTCTGTGTCCCTACCCAAATCTCACCTTGAATTGTAATAATCTCCATCTGTCATGGGAGGGACCTGGTAGGAGGTAATTTAATCATGGGAGCAGGTCTTTCCCATGCTGTTCTTGTAATAGTGAATAAGCCTCACAAGATCTGCTGGCTTTATAAAGGGGATTTCCCCTGCGCATGCTCTCTTGTCTGCCACCATGTAAGACATCCCTTTGCTCTTCCTTCATCTTCCACCATGATTGTAAACCCTCCCCAGCCATGTGGAACTGTAAGTCTATTAAACTGCTATCCTTTATAAATTACTCACTCTCAGGTATATTTTCATTAGCAGCATGAGAACAAACTAATACAAAAGGGTTGCCATCCTCCCAAACTTGACTTGCTCCCATAGACTTTAGATCTTGAGGAACTGTCACACCCGAACTCTGCAGGGTAGTCTTGCCCATCAGACAGAGCTGATCTTACCTGAGCTCCCCTTGATCTGCTGGCCTCTCCTGGGGACCCAACCTGGCCACCCACACATACTTGCAGGGCAGCCTCGTGTGCACTGGGGACCAGTATTATAGCTCTTGTGCTGGCAGACCATGCCTAATCACTGGAGAGCTCCAGTAGTCAGCCCCCATGGCCACACACCAACCTGCCTTGTCTCTCCCCTCACTGCAGCCTTCCTTGTGCCCATGGCCATCCCCAACATTACATATCAGCAAGTATCCCACATACTTGCTGATATGTGTGTGTGAAGGCAGATTTTGTCTTCCCTGTCCTGCCAGCATGTTGGTGTGCATGTACCCTGCCCTACTCCTGATGCCATAACTGACCTGATAAAGCTGAAAAACACACAAGAATTTCAGAATGCAATTGCAAGTACTAATAGAAGAACAGACCAAGATGGGGAAGGAATCACAGAACTTGAAGATTGGCTTTCTGAAATAAGAGAGTCAGACAAGAATAGAGAAAAAAGAATGAAAATGAATGAATAAAACCTCTGAGAAATACGGGATTACAGAAAGAGACCAAATCTACAACTTATTGGTATCCTTGAAAGTGATGGGGAAAATGGAAGCAACTTGGAAAAGGAATTTCAGGGTATCATCCAGGAAAATGTCCCCGGTGTAGCTAGAGAGGCCAACATTCAAATTCAGTACATGCAGATAACCCAGTAAGATACTTCACAAGAAGATCATACCCAAGACATAATCATCATATTCTTCAAGATATAAATGAAAGAAAATATGTTAAAGGCAGCTAAAGAGAAAGGTCAGGTCACTTACAAAGAGAAGCCTATCAGATGACAGCAGACCTCTCAGCAGAAGAGTATGGGGGCTAGTGTTCAATATTAAAGAAATTCCAAACAAGAATTTCATATCCAGCCAAACTAAGCTTCATAAGCAAAGAATAAATAAGATACTTTTTAGATAAACAAATGCTGAGGGAATTTATTGCCACCAGATCTGCTTTATAAGACCTCCTGAAGGCACACTAAATATAGAAAGGAAAGACCATTACCATCCACTACAAAGACACACTTAAGTACACAGAGAAGTGACACTTTAAATCAACCACATAAATGAGTCTGCATAATAACCAGCTAACATCATGACAGGATCAAATCCACACATATCAATACTAACCTTAAATGTAAATGGGCTAAATGCTCCAGTTGAAAGTCACAGAGTGGCAAGCTGGATAAAGAACCAGGACCCAATGGCATGCTGTCTTCAACAGACCCATCTCACATGCAGTGATAGCCACAGGCTCAAAATAAAGGGATACAGGAAAATCTAACAAGCAAATGAAAAACATAAAAAAAGCAGGGGTTGTAATCCTAATTTCAGACAAAAGAGACTTTAAACCAACAAAGATCAGAAAAAACAAAGAAGGGCATTATATAATGGTAACAGGTTCAATTCAACAAGAAGACCTAATTATTCTAAATATATATGAACTTAACACAGGAGCACCCAGATTCATAAAGCCAGTTCTTAGAAACCTACAAAGAGACTTAGACTCCCACACAATAATAGTAAGAGACTTCAACACCTCACTGACAATATTAGACAGATCATCCAGGCAGAAAATTAACAAAGATATTCAGGACCTAAACTCAGTACTGGATCAAATGTATGTGACAGACATCTACAGAGCTCTCCATCCAAAAACAACAAAACATACATTCTTCTCATTGCCACATGGAACATACTCTAAAATAGACCACATAATCAGACATAAAGTACTCCTCAGCAAATGCAAAATAACTGAAATCATAACACCCTGAAATCATAGCAACACCTCTGTAAGACCACGGTGCAATGAAGTTAGAAATCAAGACTAAGGAAATAGCTCAAAACCATACAATTACATGGAAACTGAATATCCTGTTCCTGAATGAGGGAACTGGATAAATAATGAAATAATGAAATTCATGCAGAAATCAAGAAGTTCTTTGAAACTAATGAGAACAAAGATACAACATACCAGAATATCTGGGACACAGCTAAGACAGTATTAAAAGGAAAATTTATAAAACTGAACACCCACATCAAAAAGAAAGATATCAGTGTAACAATCTAACATCACAACTAAAATAACTAAAGAGCCAAGAGCAAATCAATCCCGAAGCTGACCGATAAAGAAATAACCAAAATCAGAGCTGAACTGAAGGAGACTGAGACACAAAAATAATCGTTCAAAAGATCAACAAATTCAGGAACTGGTTTTTTGAAAAAACGGAAATAAAATACACCACTAGCTAGACCAACAAGAAGAGAGAAGATCCAAATAAATACAATTAGAAATAACACAGGGAATGTTACCACTGACTCCACAGAAATACAAATAACCATCAGAGAATATTGTGGACACTTCTATGCACACAAATTTGAAAACCTAGGAGAAATAGATAAATTCCGGGATATATGCACCCTCCCAAGACTGAACCAGAAAGAACCTGAATCCCTGAAAAGATCAATAATGAGCTCCAAAATTAAAGCAATAATAACTAGCCTACCAACTGAAAAAAACCCAGGACCAGACAGATTCACAGCCAAATTCTACCAGATGTACAAAGAAAAACTGGTACCATTCCTACTAAAACTATTCCCAAAAAAGTGATGAGAAGAGACTCATTCTATGAGACCAGCATCACCGTGATACCAAAGGATGCAGAGATGCAACAAAAAAAAAGAAAACTGCAGGCCAATATCCTGGATAAACATTGATGCAAAAATCCTTCACAAAGCATTGGCAAACCAAGTCCAGCAGCACATCAAAAATCTTGTCCACCAAGATCAAGTAGGCTTTATCCCAGGATGCAAAGTTGGTTCAATATATGCAAATCACTAAAGTATGATTCATCACATAAACAGAACTATTGTCTTTAGTTCTGAAACCATGTGATCATCTCCATAGATGCAGAAAAGGCTTTCAATAAACTTCAGTACCCCTTCATGTTAAAATATCTTGATAAACTAGGTATTGAAGGAATATACCTCAAAAATAATGAGAGCCATCTCTGACAAACCCACAGCCAATATCATATTGAATGAGGAAAAGCTGGAAGCATTTTCCTTGAAAACCAGCACAAGACAAGGATGCCCAATCTTGCCACTCCAATTTAATATTGTGTTGAAAGTTCTGGACAGGACAATCAGGCAAGAAAAAGAAGTCAGCCAAATAGGAAGAAAGGAAGTCAAACTGTCCCTGTTTGCAGATGACATGATCCTATGCCTTGAAAACCCAACAGTCTCAGCCCAAAGATTCTTTAAGCTGATAAACAACTTCAGTGAAGTCTCAGGATATAAAATCAACATACAAAAATCCTAGCATTCCTATACACCAATAACTGAGATACCTCCTCACACCTCTAGGATGCCTATAATTAAAAAAAATAATAACAATTTTTTTAGAAAAAGAGGATAAGTGGTAGAAAAAACTCAGAGAAATTGGAACCCTTATATATTGTTGTAAAGACTGTAAAACAGCAGTCACTGTAGAAAAGTTTGGCTTTTCCTCAAAAAGTTAAATATACAATCACCATATAACTCAGAACTTCCACTCCTAGATATATACCCAAAAGAACTGAAACCTAAGACTCAAACATATGGTTGTATGCCAATGTTCACCACAGCATTATTTACAATAGCCAATAACTGGAAACAACACAAATGTTCTTCAACAGATGAACAGGTAAACAAAACGTAGTACATACATTTAATGGAGTATTATTCATCCATAAAAAGGAATGAAGTTCTGAGACATGCTACAATATGGATAAAACTTGAAAATATTATGCTAAGTGAAATAAGCCAGAAATGAACAAATACTGTATGGTTCCATTTATACGAAACATCTAGAATAGGCAATTTTATAGAGACAGAAAGTAGATTAGAATTTATCAGGTGCTGGAGAGGGGAAGTGGAGAATTGAGAAATTGATTAATGGTTACAGAGTGTCTGTTTGGGGTGATGACAAGTTTTAGAAATAGTGGTGATGGTTGCACAACATTGTGAAAGTAATTATTGCCACTGAATTGTACACTTAAAGTGGCAAATTTTGTTATACATATTTTACCACAATAAAAAATTTCAAAAAAATATGAAATATATTTATGTGAACATACATACGTATGTTTATATATTTGTATGTGAATGTATGTGAGTATGTACATACATATATAACATGGTTTTGTCCACTGAAAAGGCTAAGAAGCAAAGACAACCCAATAGCAATGAACACACTTAGCACCAAGATCTTGATCTCTAATATCATTCCTCTCTAAAGGGAACCACAGATCATCAGAGAAATGGCTTAATCCATGGTTTGGGCACTGTAGGTAAAACAAGACCTAAAACAGATTGTTATAGGAGGCAAAGATAAACCTCTTCAAAAAATTATAGATACTTATTACCAGGACCCAGGAGTCGGATTGAAGAGGTTCTCACCAGCCAGATCTGGGACAATTTCATTACCAAACTAATTAGACATAGTAGTAAATTATAAACCACTGGAAAAAAATAGAAATTATTTTATACCCATAGTAAATAGATGTATGAATAAGATGTATTAGATAGATGACTAATAGATGAGAGAGAGAGGAGAGATAAGTAAATGGGAGATAAAGGAGGAAGCACTCATTCTAGCAGAATGCTGAGAGCTAACTGGTAATTGTGGAGAGACTGATAAAGTTGGAAAATTATCATTTTGCATCCATCAGAGAAAATATTGGTTCAGGCTAGAATCATCAACAGACTTTAAATCTAGGAGGTAGTACTGATGAAAAGTCAATTTGCATGGTCTTAGAATTATTTCTCCACCAACTGCATATGAATTGCAAGGGAAAAAAGTCATGATTATACAATGAACAATTAAAAGTAGAAAAATCAGTCAATACCTTGACCAAAGTAATTAAAATTAGCTTCACCAAAGAGGGACAGCAGACATCATGCGCCTGCAGATGTGATTCCTTGAGGAGAATGCATTATTACCTATCCAATGTGAAGGCCAAAAATGCATAACTATAATCTAATCATAAGGGGAAAATTGATAAACCCAAAATAATGAACATTCTTCTCAAAAAATGAGAAGAAAATATTCTTTTAAAAATTAATGTCACAAAAGAAAAAGAAAGGCTGTGGAAATATTCTAGGTTAAAAAATATTAAAGGGATATGACAATTCAATGCAGCATCTCAGTTTAGATGGGATTCTGTACCCTAAGGGAGAATGTTACAAACGACATTATTAGGTCAGCTAAAAAATTTGAATATTAAAGTTAGACTAAACAAGAGTATTATATTAATGTCCAATTTACTGAAGATGATAACTGTACTGTAGTCATGCAAGAAAATATCTTTAAGTTTTTTAGATATAATGGGCCATAATGTATGGAACTGACTTTCAAATAATTGAAGTAAAATATAAAGAAATTTTTTAAATAGCAGAGATGAACAGCTAGATACAGCTACATAAAGAAATTGGTAGACTGTTTAAGAAAAGGTGAATCTAGGTACAACCAGCTTAATTATTTAGTGTATGACCCATTAGTTACTATAATAGCTGTGTTAAAAATAACACCTCCTGATGGCTAACAAGATGGCTGAATAGGAACAGCTCTGGTCTGCAGCTTCCAGAGAGATCACTGCAGAAGATGAGTGATACCTGCATTTTCAACTGAGGTACCTGGCTCATCGCATTGGGACTGGTTAGACAGTGGGTACAGCCCACGGAGGACGAGCAGAAGCAGGGTGGCGCATTGCCTCAACTGGGAAGTGCAGGGGGTCAAGGAACTCCCTTCCCTAGCCAAGGGGAGCCGTGAGGTACTGTACCGTGAATGATGGTGCTATCCAGCCCAGATACTATGCTTTTCCCACCATCTTTGCAATCCACAGAGCAGAAGATTCCTTTGGGTGCCTACACCACCAGGGCCCCGAGTTTCAAGTATGAAACTGGGTGGCCATTTGGGAACACACTGAGCTAGCTGCAGGAGATTTTTTTTATACACCAGTGGCACCTGGAATGCCAATGAGACAGAACTATTCACTCTTCTGAAAAGGGGGCTGAAGCCTGGGAGCCAAGTAATCTAGCTCAGTAGATTCCACCCTCATGGAGCCCAGAAAGCTAAGATCCACTGACTTGAAATTTTCACTGCCAGCACAGCAGTCTAAAGTCAACCTGGAATGCTCAAACTTGGTGGGGGAAGAATGTTCACCATTACTGAGGCTTGAATAGGCAGTTTTCCCCTCACACTGTAAACAAAGCAGCCAGGAAGTCTGAACTAGGCCAAGCCCGCCACAGCTCCGCAAAGCTGCTGTAGCCAGACTGCCTCTCTAGATTCCTCCTCTCTGGGCAGGGCATCTCTGAAAGAAAAGTAGCAGCCCCAGTCAGGGGCTTACAGATAAAACTCCCATCTCCCTGGGACAGAGCACCTGGGAGAAGGGGTTGCTGTGGGTACAGCTTCAACAGACTTAAACGTTCCTGCCTGCCAGCTCTGAAGAGAGTAGCAGATCTCTCATTACAGTGCTCAAGCTCTGCTAAAGGACAGACTGCCTCCTCAAGTGGTTCCCTGACCCCCAAGCCTCCTGACTAGAAGACACCTCCCAGCAGGGGTTGACAGATATCTCATATAAGAGAGCTCCAGCTAGCTTCTGGCAGTTGCCTATCTGGGACAAAGCTTCTATAGGAAGGAGCAGGCAGCAATCTTTGCTGATCTGCAGCCTCCACAGGTGATACCCATGCAAACAGGGTCTGAAAACTCCAGCAGACCTGCAGACTCCAGCAGATCTGCAGAAGAGGGACCTGTTAAAAGGAAAACTAACAAACAGAAAGGAATAGCATCAATATCAACATAAAGGACTTCCACACAGAAACCCATCCCAAGGTCACCAACATCAAAGACAAAAGGTAGATAAATCCATGGAAATGAGAAAAAAACAGTGCAAAAAAGCTGAAAATTCCAAAAACCAGAATGCCTCTTCTCCTTCAAAGGATCACAACCCCTCACCAGCAAGGAAACAAAACTGGATGGAAAATGAGTTTGATGAATTGACAGAAGTAGGCTTCAGAAGGTGGGTAATAACAAACCCCTCCAAGCTAAAGGAGCTTGTTCCAACCCAATGCAAGAAAGCTAAGAACCTTGAAAAAAAGAGGAATTGCTAACTAAAATAACCAGTTTAGAGAAGAGCATAAATGATCTGATGGAGCTGAAAAACAAAGCACAAGTTTCATGAAGCATATACAAGTATCAATAGCTGAATAGATCAAGTGAAAGAAAGAAAATCAGAGATTGAAGATCAACCTAATGAAATAAAGTGTGAAGGCAAGATTAGAGAAAAAAAGAATGAAAAGTAATGAACAAAACCTCCAAGAAATATGGGACTATGTGAAAAGACCAAACCTATATTTGATTGGTGTACCTGAAGGTGATGGGGAGAATGCAACCAAGTTACAAACACCCCTCAGGATATTATCCAGGATAACTTCCCCAACCTAGCAAGAGAGACCGACATTCAAATTCAGGAAATACAGAGAACACCACAAAGATTCTCCTCAAGAAGAGCAACCCCATGACACATAATTGTCAGATTAACCAAGGTTGAAATGAAGGAAAAACTGTTAAGGGCAGCCAGATAGAAAGACTGGGTTACCCACAAAGGGAAGCCCATCATACTAACAGCGGATCTCCCTCCAAAACCCTACAAGCCAGAAGAGAGTGGGGGCCAATATTCAACATTCTTAAAGAAAGAATTTTCAACCCAGAATTTCATAACCAGCCAAACTAAGCTTCATAAGCGAAGGAGAAATAAAATCCTTTACAGACAAGCAAGTCTGAGAGATTTTGTCACCACCAGGCCTGCCTTACAAAAACTCCTGAAGGAAGCACTAAATATGGAAAGGAAAAACTGAAACCAGCCACTGCAAAAACATACCAAATTATAAAGACCATCAACACTATGAAGAAACTGTACCAACTAATGGGCAAAATAACCAGCTAGCATCATAATGACATGATCAAATTCACACGTAACCATATTACCTTAAATGTAAATGGGCTAGGCCAGGCGCAATGGCTCACGCCTGTAATCCCAGAACTTTGGGAAGCCGAGGTGGGCAGATCATGAGGTCAAGACATTGAGACCATCTTGGCCAACATGGTGAAACCCCATCTCTACTAAAAATACAAAAAAATTAGCTGGGCATGGTGGCGTGCACCTGTAGTCCCAGCTACTTGGGAGGCTGAGGCAGGAGAATTGCTTGAACCTGGGAGGTGGAGGTTGCAGTGAGCCTAGGTCACGCCACTGCACTCCAGCCTGGTGCCAGGTGAGGGAGTGAGATTCTGTCTCAAAAAAAATTTAAAAAGTAAATGGGCTAAATGCCCCAATTAAAAGACACAGACTGGCACATTGGATAGAGTCAAGACACATCACTATGCTGTTTTCAAGAGACCCATATCACGAGCAAAGACAAAGAGGCTCAAAATAAAGGGATGGAGGAAGATTTACCAAGCAAATGGAAAGCAAAAAGAAGCAGGGGTTGTAATCCTAGTCTCTGATAAAACAGACTTTAAACCAACAAAGATCAAAAAGACAAAGAAAGTCATTACATAATGGTAAAGGGATCAATGCAACAAGAAGAGCTAACTATCCTAAATATATGTGTGTCCAATACAGGAACACCCAGATTCATAAAGCAAGTTCTTAGAGACCTACAAAGAAATTTAGTCTTCCCCACAATAATAGTGGGAGACTTTAATACTCCACTGTCAATATTAGAAAGATCAATAAGACAGAAAATTAACAAGGATATTCAGGACTTGAACTCAGATCTGGACCAAGCAAACCTAATAGACATCTACAGAACTCTCCATCCCAAATCAACAGAATGTACATTCTTCTCAGCACCACATCACACTTATTCTAAGATTGATCACATAATTGGAAGTAAAACACTCCTCAGCAAATGCAAAAAAACGAAATAATAACAAACAGTCTCTCAGACCACAGTGCAATCAAATTAGAACTCAGCATTAGGAAACTCACTCAAAACCTCACAACTACATGGAAACTGAACAACCTGCTCCTGAATGACTACTGAGCAAATAACGAAATTAAGGCAGAAATAAATAAGTTCTTTGAAACCAATGAAAACAAAGACACAACATACCAGAATTTCTGGGACACAGCTAAAGCAGTGTTTAGAGGGAAATTTATAGCACTAAATGCCCATAGGAGGAAGTGGGAAAGATCTAAAATTGACACCCTAACATCACAATTAAAAGAACTAGAGAAGCAAGAGCAAACAAATTCAAAAGCTAGCAAAAGACAGGAAATAACTAAGATCAGAGCAGAACAGAAGGAGATGGAGACACAAAAAAACCCTTCAAAAAATCAATGAATCCAAGAGTTGGTTTTTTGAAAAGATTAACAAAATAGACTGCTAGCCAGACTAACAAAGAAAAGAGAAGAATCAAATAGACACAATAAAAAATGACAAAAGGGATATCACAACTGATCCCACAGAAATACAAACTACCATCAGAGAATACTATAAACAGCTCTACACAAACTAACCAGAAAATCTAGAAGAAATTGATAAATTCCTGGATACATGCACCCTCCCAAGAGTAAACCAGGAAGCAGTCAAATCCCTGAATAGACCAATAACAAGTTCTGAAATTGAGGCAGTAATTGATAGCCTACCAACCAAAGAAAAGCCCAGGACCAGATGGATTCACGGCTGAATTCTACCAGAGGTACAAAGAGGAGCCGGTACCTTTCCTTCCAAAACTATTCCAAACAATAGAAAAAGAGGGACTCCTACCTAACTGATTTTATGAGGCCACCATCATCTTCATACCAAAACCTGGCAGACACAACAGAAAAAAGGAAATTTCAGGCCAATATTCACGATGAACATTGATGCAAAAATCCTCAATAAAATACTGGCAAACTGAATTCAGCAGCACATCAAAAAGCTTATCCACCAAGATAAGGTTGGCTTCATTGCTGGGATGCAAGGCTGGTTCAACATCCACAAATCTACAAACATAATCCATTGCAAAACAGAACCAATGACAAAAAACACATGATAATCGCAATAGATGCAGAAAAGGCCTTCAATAAAATTCAAAACCACTTCATGCTAAAACTCTCAATAAACTAGGTATTGATGGGATGTAGCTCAAATAATAAGAGCTATTTATAACAAACCCACAGCCAGTATCATACTGAATGGGCAAAAGCTGGAAGCATTCCCTATGAAAACTAGCACAAGACAAGGATGCCCTCTCTCACCACTCCTATTCAACATCGTATTAGAAGTTCTGCCCAGAGCAATCAGGCAAGAGAAAAAAAATAAAGGGGATTCATCTCTGTTTGCAGATGACATGATTGTATATCTAGAAAACCTCACTGTCTCAGCCCAAAATCTGCTTATGCTGATAAGCAACTTCAGCAAAGTCTCAGGATACAAAATCAATGTGCAAAAATCACAAGCATTCCTATATACAATATCAGACAAACCAAGAGTCAAATCATGAGTGAACTCCCATTCACAATTGCTGCAAAGAGAACAAAATACCTAGGAATACAACTTACAAGGGATGTGAAAGACCTCTTCAAGGTGAACTACAATCACTGCTCAAGGAAATAAGAGAGGACAAGCAAATGGAAAATCATTCCAGGCTCATAGATAGGAAGAATCAATATTGTGAAAATGGCTATATTGTCCAAAGTAATTTATAGATTCAATGCTATCCCCATCAAGTTACCACTGAATTTCTTCACAGAGTTGGAAAAAGCTACTTTAAATTTCATATGGAATCAAAAAAGAGCCTGTATAGCCAAGACAATCCTAAGCAAAAATAACAAAGCTGGAGACATCACACTACCTGACTTCAAACTATACTACAAGGCTACAGTAACCAAAGCAACATGGTACAGGTACTAAAACAGATACATAGACCAATGGAACAGAACAGAGGCCTCAGAAATAATGCAGCACATCTACAACCATCTGATCTTTAATAAACCTGATCAAAAGTAGCAATAGGGAAGGAGTCCCTATTTAACCAATGGTGTTAGGAAAACTGGCTAGCCACATGCAGGAAACTGAAACTAGACCCCTTACTTACACCTTATACAAAAATTAACTCAAGATGGATTAAATATTTAAACATAAGACCTGAAACAATAAAAACCCTAGAAGAAAACCTAGGCAATACCATTCTGGATATAGGCATGGGAAAAGACTTTATGAATAAAAAACCAAAAGCAATAGCAACAAAAGCCAGAATTGACAAATGGGATCTAATTAAACTAAAGAGCTTCTGCACAGCAAAAGAAACTATCATCAGAGTGAACAGGCAACTTACAGAATGGGAGAAAATTTCTGCAATCTATCCATCTAACAAAGGACTAATATCCAGAATCTACAAGGAACTTAAACAAATTTGCAAGAGAAAAACAACCCCATCAAAAAGTGGGTGAAGGATATGAACAGACACTTCTCAAAAGAAGACATTTATGTGACCAACAAACATATGTGGCCAAAAAGCTCATCATCACTGGTCATGAGAGAAATGCAAATGAAAACCACAATAAGATACCATCTCACACCAGTTAGAATGGTGATCATTAAAAGGTCAGGAAACAACAGATGCTGGAGAGGATGCGGAGAAATAGTAATGCTTTTACGCTGTTTGTGGGAGTGTATATTAGTTCAAACATTGTGGAAGACAATGTGGCAATTCCTCAAGGATCTAGAACCAGAAATACAATTTGACCCAGCAATCCCATTACTGGGTATATACTCAAAGAATTATAAATCCTTCTACTATAAAGACACAAGCACACATATGTTTATTGCAGCACTGTTCACAATAGCAAAACTTGGAACCAACCCCAGTGCCCATCAATGATAGACTGGGTAAAGAAAATGTGGCACATATACATGGAATACTATGCAGCCATAAAAGAGGATGAGTTTATGTCCTTTTCAGGGACGTGGATGAAGCTTGAAACCATCATTCTCAGCAAACTAACACAGGAACAGAAAACCAAACACTGCACATTCTCACTCGCAAGTGGGAGTTGAACAATGAGAAAACATGGATGCAGGGAGGTGAACATAACACACCAGGGCCAGTTGGGGGATGGGGGGCAAGGGAAGGGATAGCATTAGGAGAAATACCTAATGTAGATGACAGGTTGATGGGTGCAGCAAACCACCATGGCATGTGTATACCTATGTAACGTTCTGCATATGTATCCCAGAACTTAAAGTATAATAAAAATAACAATAATATCTCCTACTATAATGATTAGTTTATTTTTTTCTTGTAGATGTGCTAATTTTTAAATTTGCATACAATTTAGAATTGTTATATCCTCCCCAAAGCAATACAATGATCCCTTTAATTCTAATACTTCTTGTCCCAGCTTACATGTACTGTTTTATGTTTCCTTTCTCAACCCTACAAATCACTATTGTTTAGATTCAACTACATTGTATTTGTCACTCAGGCTGCCATAACAAAATACCACAGACTAGTTGGCTCAAACAACAAAAATGTAAAACTTACAGTCTGGAGGCTGAAAGTCTAAGAGCAGTGTGCCAGAATGGTGAGGTTCCAGCAAGGACTCTCTTCCTGGCTTGTAGACAGCTGCCTCTGGTTGTGTTCTCACATGATACATACACAGAGAGAGCATGCTCTGTGATGTCTCTTCTTAAAAGGATACTAATTCTATTGGATTACGTCCCCAACATCACAACCTCATTTAACTTTAATTACTTCAGTAAAGGTCTTATCTCCAAATAGTGTCATACTGGGGATTCGGGCTTCAACACATGTATTTGGGGGGACAGAAATATTTAGTCCATAATATACTTTTTAAACTATTTTGGTCTTTGTTTCTTATAATGTATAATAAGACCATCCATCTAAATCTCTTTCTGTATGAAGTGCATTCTTTAAAATTTCCTTAGTAAGAGTTTGTTAGAGACGTATTATTATCTATTACTCTTTATCTGAATTTGCATTTTACTCTTTTACTTGAAAGATTGTTTTTGACTGTGAAAGTCTGTTGACAGTTACTTTCTCACAGCACATTGAAGATCTAATTGTCCCCTTGACTTCAGTTGTTGCAACTGTCAATCTAATTATTGTGTCCTTTCGCTGGCTATTATTTATGTATTTACTTTTTTTGAGACAGAGTTTCATTCTTGTTGCCCAGGCTCGGTGCAATGGTGTGATTTCAGCTCACTGCAACCTCCACCTCCTGGGTTCAGTGATTCTCCTCCCTCAGCCTCCCAAGTAGCTGGGATTACAGGCACCTGCCACCACGCTGGGCTAATTTTTTTATTTTTAGCAGAGATGGGGCTTCACCACATTAGCAAGTCTGGTCTCTAACTCCTGACCTCAGGTGATCTGCCAGCCTCCCAAAGTTCTAGAATTATAAGCATAAGCCACTACACCCAGCCTCTGGCTATTTTCAGTATCTTCACTTTTTGGCATTCTATAATCACTAAGATGTGTCTATACATAGACTTTTTTAAAAAGTCCTGTTGGAATTTTTTGAACTTACTGGAATACTGTGTTTCAACTTTTCTGGGAAATTCTCAACTCTGAAGCTTTATTTCTTCCATCTTATCTTTCTCATTCATCCTTTCCCTCTCTTTTTCTTACTTTTCTCTTCCCTGGAACTCTGATTAGATCTTGTTAGTTTCCTAGGGCTGCCATAACAAACATGTGGCTTAAAACAGCAAAAAAGTATTGCCTCACAGTTTCTGGAGGCCAGAAGTCTGAAGTCAAGGTACTGGCAGGGCCATGTCCCTTTGAAACCTGTAGGGGCAGCTTCCTCTTTGCCTCCTTCAGCTTTTGGTAGCTTCCAGGCATTCCCTGGCCTATAGGTGCCTCACCCCAATCTCTGCCTTCATATTAACATAGCATTCTTCCTGTGTGTCTGTGGCAATAATGGCGATTTATTTCTAATTCACCCTTTCACTGAGTGTTATCTTTAGGGCTCCAGTTTTCTGGTGGAAAGCCTCCTTTTAGACATTAAGCAATTTCTAGGTTTCTCCCTTGTCCACATGTCCCTGAACAGTTGAAGATTAAACTTTGGATTTAGCGGATTTGGCAAATATGCTCAAGGAAAAACCTGGCTTTATCATTCTACTTATCTATTTAGCTTCTATTTTCTTTTTTCACCTTTTTTTGGCATCTGAATATTCTTTTTTCTTGCCAGGTCATCAATTTATTGCAACAGATTTTTAAAATAATTTATCCAATATTTTAAGTTGTTTTCACAATGGAGATGAGGGTAAATCATGTTATCTAATCTACTATACTGCTGGAAACCAAAGTCAACTATTGGATTTATTTTAAAAGAAGCCCTTCTGACCAAGCGCGGTGACTCATGCCTGTAATCTCAGCACTTTGGGAGGTCAAGATGAGTGGGTCACCTCAGGTCAGGAGTTCAAGACCAGCCTGGCCAACATGGGGAAACCTTGTCTCCTCCACTAAAAATACAAAAATTATCTGGGGTTGGTGGTGGGTGCCTATAATCCCAGCTATTTGGGAGGCTGAGGCAGAAGAATCTCTTGAACCTGGGAGGCAGAGGTTGCAGTGAGCTGAGATCACACCACTGCCCCCCAGCCTGGGCAACAAAGCGGAACTCCGTCTCAAAAAAAGAAGAAAAAAAAAAGAAGCCCTTCTAACAGATATTGCATACAGCATTAAAAACTATAGAAGAAAGTTAAGAGTGCTATGATAGGACATTGCAAGTGGGAACACCGTCATTTGGTCCCAAGTTTTGAGGAGCAGATACTGCTAGAGCCTAATCAGTGATTTTAAGGGTGAGGACAGGACACTGATTAAAATTTTAAAAGTACGTACATAGTAGTACATTTAGTGTATCAGCCTGTAACTTACCCCTCCATCCTCATTAAAGAAGCAAGAAAGAAAATAAAAGTGTCCTTCTTCGTTTTTAAAATGCACTTGGTGTAAAAAAATAATGATGTATGCCCAATACCATGGTAACTCAAAGACAGCTTAACTGATGAATTAAAAATTAAAGAATGCTTGAACCTAAGCAAGATATAGAGTATACATGAGAAAAAATACATTATAATATAAAAAGAAGTTGCTAAATAATATTTATAATCCAGGTATTTTTATAGTTCACTATTTAGTGTGTGTTTTGGGGGAGTACTTCACTATTTTCAAAACCTAAAATGAGAAAATATGTTCACAAAAGATGCTGGCTTGTAACATCTGCAAATCTGCTCATACCATTTCCCTCACTACTGCTGCCTCAAATTGCAGCCTGGTGGCTTCCACAACCTTCAGACAACCCTCCTGTCAGGGACCTTATCCATGACTGCTAGAGACGTCAAAGTGCCAGAGTTCAACTGTTTTTTTTTTCTTTTTTTCCTCAGAAATGTGGAGATTTCTCTCCTTTTTATATTGTGCTTGGTTTGAAGAATACTCAAACAGTGCTTCTCTAAACTCAATGTCTTCCAGAATCTTAATGAGAATGACTCTTCTAGTATCTTTAATTGTAGTTTCCTCTACTTTCCTATGCTGAATTTGAGTATAACTTGGGAGACAAACTTTGCATAAAATTAGCAAACCAATCTAACTGGCAAATATCATAAAGTTCACAAAAACTGCCCTGCCCTTCTAACTGGCAACTTGGAGGCTTGGTTACTAGGCAAACCTGTCTGCAAAACTCTTTCTTTAGTATGAGTAATCGCTTAGGAAACTTGTACGTCTTGAATGTAAATAGATTTCTGGCAGACATCACATTGTACCAGACATGCCCAACAAACATAAAACACATCAGAAGATATAATTTAGGTGCAAGCTAATATGCCTGCCAAACTATATTTGAATTCTAATTAGCATTCTAATTCCTTCCTGGAAAATCTTAGCCTATGTCAGAGGTTGTCTGAATCACTGTGCAATGAGATACTAAATTTTTCTTGTTGTCTAAGAGTTCAGGCTGAGGCCTCAAAGCTAATAAGTATAATGTATACCCACAAGTCTAAAAAGAGTTTATGAATGATGAGGTATCACTATGCATCTGCTGGAACAACTAAAATTTTTAAATGACAGTGCCAAATGCTGGTGGGGATGTGGAGAAACTAGGTCCCTCACACATTATTGGTGAGAATGTAAGATGGTATAGCAACCCTAGAAAAAAGTGTGGCAGTTTCTTATAAAACAAAACATACACTAACCATACAACACTTCAATCACACTGTTGGGCATTTATATCAAAAAAGAAAAAGAAAACTACATCCACACAAAATCACATACATGAATGGTCTCAGCAGAGTTATTATAATAGCCAAAACCTAAAAACTACCCAAATGTCCTTCAGTGGATCAGTAGTTGAACAAATCATATAGAATCATCTCATGGAATACTGCTCAGAAATAAAACAAACTATTGAATCATGCAGGTATTGAATCAGGATCTCAAGGGCATTATGCTGAATGAAAAGAGCTGATAGATGATCCATATAGACTATGCCAAGAGATGGTACCACTGATCTATCATTTGCTCCCAGCCTGTATTGTGGGATAGGGGTAGGATCTAAGAGAATTGGTTCTGAGGAAAGGGTTTGTTTTTTTTAAGAGCATTATCGGCATAGGAAGAAGGGTTAGAATGTACCCAAAAAAATGAGTGAGAAGGTAATTAAAACGTACTCAAAGAAAGTAAACGCTCTTGCCAGAAGGAAAACCTAACCTTTCCTTCCTGGGGTTGTCAATTTCTGCCGAGCTGACACTGGCAGTGAAACAGAAGTGGAGCATGGGAGAACAAGATCTCAGAGTCAAACCTATGTCCCTGGAGTGCCAGAAGACTTAAGACCAGGGCCTAACCCACATTCAAAGTAGCTTAAAGCCGAGAGGCTGGCTGTAGCCTTCCCTAATAGCAGGGCCAGAGGCAGAGCAGCTGGGGAGCAGAGGTGCCTTTCCACACAAGACAGGGTAAGAACCATGACCAAGACAAGCAGGCATGAGTCACCTTAAAGGAACCTTGACCAAAAAGGTAAGCTGTCTCAAAAAGAAATATGCTGGAGGCCTCTCACAAGAGCAAAAACTGACTTGGAGTCACAAAAGTTCTGGCAAGGAGCATCAGCCTTGCCAAGAACTGAAGGACAGATGTACAAGTGAAGAGTGAAAGAGCTTTCAAAGATCCAAAAGAGTGTCTGCCATGACAGAAGATACCAGACAGCTGATAAAGAGCTACAAACAGCAGCAGACAAAAAAGACCCTTCTCTTGTCTCCTTAGCACTTATCCTCATTGTGATCTTGGAAAAGCCAAAAGCAGCAGAATGGAAAGTGAAGAAGGAGAGTAAGGACCACTACAAACAGCAAAACAAAAACACACCACCTCCTCCACTACCCTGCTACAGCTTTCCAAACTTGAGTCAGATGAGCTGTGGAAAAAGGATAGGAACTTAGAATTAGGTGAAATGTTGACGGTTTGATTCAGATTGAATGAGGTCTCTTAGTACCTGAAAATGGAAACATTTCACTGAAACCTGAAAATTTGCCCAAGGTATCATCAAGGATGAGAATAGAAGATTTCACAGACATATCCAAAGAGGAATCACAGGGGAAAATCAAGCTACTTCCTGGGTGACTCCTACCAAGTTCAGCCCTTTCAATAAATCGAGACAAATCCTTGAATCTTTTTCTTGATCTTTGATATTATGCCCATCTGTGCTCTCCCTGAAGCAATCCTTTGCTCATATTAAAAACATCTTCCTTTGGGCCGGGCGCAGTGCCTGTAATCTCAGCACTTTCGGAGGCTGAGGCGGGCGGATCACTAGGCCAGAAGATCGAGACCATCCTGGCTAACATGGTGAAACCCTGTCTCTACTAAAGATACAAAACTTAGCCAAGCATGATGGTGCATACCTGTAGTCCCAGCTACTCAGGACGCTGAGGCAGGAAAATCACTTGAACCCAGGAGGCGGAGGTTGCAGTGAGCTGAGATTGCCCCATTGCATTCCAGCCTGATGACAGAGCGAGACTCCAACTCAAAAAAAAAAAAAAAAAAAATCTGGGCGCCCCAGCACGGCGCTTCTCGGCGCGGAGTGTGCGGGACGGGGTGCCCTTTGAGTCCAGCTCGGCTGGTCCCACCCCCACAAGAAGAACAGCAATTGGAAGCGCTGAAGACTGAGAGTTTCACAGTAAGCACAGCTGAACCGGGAAGGTCCAGCTCTGCGGGGAAGGGGCGACCGCCAAAGGAAAACTAAGAAACAGAAAAAACTTCATCACCGGGCGGAGAGATCCAAGATGGCCGATTAACAACAGCTCAGGATTTTAGCTCCCAGTGAAAGCACAGAGAGCGAGTGGAAGCCGCAATTTCAGACGAATTTTTGTGGAACACAAACTGGGAAATTCCCGGCGGAGGAGCCACACGGGTCGCCAGCACGACTCTTTTGGCCGGCGCAGCTGCTTTGCCTGTGCCCCGGCGTGGCGCAGCGCTTCTCAGTGCGGAGTATATGCGACTGGGTGCCCCCTGAGTCGGGCTCAGCTGGTCCCATCCCTACAAGGAGAACAGCAATTGGAAGCGCTGAGGACTGAGAGTTTCACAGTAAGCACAG